>CABFOV010001589.1:57906-92488 GCA_902141375.1 Timema poppense
ATTATTATTATTATTAGCACCGCGTCTTACTACCCGTTCGGGTTATACGCACTTACGCTAATGAGTAATGGTAGGGTGATTGTGAGATGAAATGGAGGACCTACAGTTTAACGTGGAATCCGAACCACGGTGGAGGCCTGGCATTCCCCACATTCACAAGATGTCTTGTCAGAGGTGAAGGAAGGGTTTGGTAATCAGATAAATCTTTGCCGGGACCGAGGATTGAACCCCGGCCGCCAGCATAGAAGTCTGACACCTTACCCCTAGACCACCAGGTCACCCATGAAAAAATTAAATTCTATGTTTTTTACTGGAGAAATGTATTTACAAATTAGTTGTTTTTTTCGCTATCAAAACTTTAAATTCATTCATTGCGTTTAGCTCGCAGTACCACCGCCATCCTACCTTAAGAAATTGTGGAATCAATAGAGTAGATGCCATGCTTAAATACCTGTCTAAACTATTTGTGAATCTACATTTATAGAGGAAGAGATTAGGAAGTTATAATTTAGAGGATATGTGTTCACAGTTTCGGGGATGGAAGAACCGTTTAGAAAAATCCACCCACAGCCCACCTAGCCAAGAGTTGAGCTATGACGTTCTCGTTACCAGATTAGATTGACTGAAGCTTTATCCCCCATGTCCATTTATATAAATTTGTCTCCTCTGTGCTTTTTAATTGAAACTAGCATATATACCTGACAGGGATTATAGCACCTACCTTCCATCATGGGGAAGTGCGAGAATGACGCATCAGACAATTTGACCACCAAAGCCAAAACCATTATAGATAGAAAGAAATTATTTTTACAAATGTTTGAAAACAATTATAATGTATATATTGCTTTGGAATACAATGATTTCTATTTAAATAAAATAATAGTTAATATGTCTAAATCTAAGATCTTCCTAGCTTCCTACCTTAAAACATGGGAAATAAAGCGAACTAAATAGACAACAGTGAACTATGGCTGTTATAAGTCTTCATTTGAATAATTGATGCTGAAAGTGTATTAAAAAAAAATATATTTGATACTATCCATATCTCATAGCAATATATGTCCTTGAAAATAATTGAAATAATGGCCAAAAATAAAATATAAATGTGAACCATAGTGATTCTTTAGCAAAAGAAAAGTGGAAAAATAGTGACATTTGTCTCTGTATTTCTAGGAATTTGTAGTCACCTTGAAGTTTCATAATTCATACACCTATTTCTAGGCAGTGACAATTTTGATTGAAACCAGAAAGATAGCTTTGGTGTGACACTTTGAAATTAAATTATATTTCAGCTGAAATCTGATCCAAATTCTTTTAGACCCTTCTGGATAGTGCTATGATCCATGTGAATAGTACATGAGCCTATATCTAGGATCTACTTTTGAGCATGTATTTTATAACTTCATTCATGATACGTTAAACTTTTTTATCTACATTTGGCCCATCTGATCCAATCATGGGCAATGATTGTTCAGGTAGCCGAGCATTATCGATTACTAAGTTGATTTGTTTTACGAGATCTTCGCTTCTTGCCTTTCCCAAGTAAAATATCTCCAGACGACTTGACTATGCCAGATTAATGTAATTCTACCAATATCCAACCATTAATTGGAGCGCTTTATTCCCAGAATTATTAGTGATTTCATCATACTGGATCGTGTAGCAACGTGACTGTAATGCATCTCAACAATCTCATCTTTGAAATAAGGTCAAAGAGCATCTCTTATCAAATAATTTATTTTTCTCTCAGACATAGAAAAATTCTCAAGATCTGCTCTAGGAAACAAAAGTTGATATTTATCCCGAAATACATCAGACAAAGAATCCAAAAAATCTGTAATTAAGGACTTCAAATTCCAAATTATATATGATCGTGTTGCAGAGCCTCTTGCACTGTACAGTACAATGCTATTGTACCAGCAGTGTTAGATGATGCTCTAGTCACACAGAAACAGGTATGTCTCACTACAATTAGGTCTGAATCAGATTTAGATGTGTTGGAAGCAAGAGTTTCCTATGCGGCACTGACAGAAGTGTTGCTCTAGTCACACAGAAACAGGTATGTCTCACTACAATTAGGTCTGAATCAGTTTTAGATTTGTTGGAAGCAAGAGTTTCCTATGCGGCACTGACAGCAGTGTTGCTTTAGTCACACGGAAACAGGTATGTCTCACTACAATTTGGTCTGAATCCAATTTAGATGTGTTGGAAGCAGGAGTTTCCTATGCGGCACTGACAGCAGGGAAGTTTACGAGGTTCTAGCTTAAATCGAGATTTGCCCTTGTGCATACTGGTATAAATCATGCTGATACTAACCTCGAATATTTTTTTATTAAACTAATCTTTGTTTTACAAACGATTCAAGTTCCGTTATTATCAATAAACCTTTTCGCCTATTTAGAATAAATAATACCAATAATATATCAGTTTTTAAAAGCCACTTCTTAAAATTGCACTTCTCAACTTTTAAAGTCAAAGAAAACATGTCAGCGTGGAGTACTAAAACTATTATCTTAGACGTCGACATAGTCTACTCTACTACAAATATTAAATATGAAATACTGAACACTCAAACATAGTAAAACCATTCATATTTCCATAAACAAAACAGTCATTCAGATTTTTTTAAATATCAAGGGATTTAACGATTGTTAACTTTATTCCATATGCCCACCGACTTTTAAAAAGAGATAATACTCCAAAATCCTGAGCTATTATCAGACATGAGCTTATTCTACAAGAGTGGTTGGCAACGTTTATGATATCGTGGGCCGTATGGGTTTAAAAAATAGTGGGCCAATTTGCAAAAATTATAAAGAAAAAATTGTCAACTTTGTATTTTTATATATTAAATTAATTATTCATAAATTTTATTAACACAGTTGTTTCTAAATCTTATGTGCGCCAGATAAAATCATTCGGTGGGATAACTGTTTCTAGACCATCAGATGTACTCCATAGGGAGGGACTAGACAGTAAAATATTAATAAAAATAATACCAGGGCCTAAAAGAAAAGAGTAATTTGAAATTAGAACTTCAAATAATGAGAATAAAAAGGTGTAGTGAAGTTCTCAGCTTAGTGGTTTATTCTCAACGAAATTTATATATATCGTAAGTACATTCTGTCACCATTTGTTTGTGAGTGAAGAGCAATGAGTTTGAAACGGAGCCACTTCCTGTCAAAGTGGCACGTAGGCTGATTGCTGATTAGTTTAATTAAAACAGCAAGAAATTTGTGGGAATTGTTGTCTCG
This sequence comes from Timema poppense, assembly GCA_902141375.1. Lineage (NCBI taxonomy): Eukaryota > Metazoa > Arthropoda > Insecta > Phasmatodea > Timematidae > Timema > Timema poppense. The sequence goes on from CABFOV010001589.1 coordinate 61,161, forward strand.
GACATCGCGGGATTTTATGATGTGAATAGAAGCCCGTTGATTTGTGCTTTAGGCCTTCATTGAAGGAATCTTCTGTAGGTAACAAAATCTAGTTTAGGCATTCTAGAGCAGGGCTCTCGACAGTTAGCTTTCAACAGTTATCAGACAGTGTCGTTTAAGATTAGTCCATTTAGTGATGGAGTGTCTTGATCATGAAGAGTGCTAGTATCGGATGACAATGCTTATAGCAGTTAGTTCTAGCAGTTGGTTATAAGAGTTGGCTCATGACAGTTGTTGTAGACAGTACTTGTAAGCAGTTGCTGTACAAAGTGTCGGGAATATGTGCATGTTCAGCGATGGCATTCCTCAAGTGCCATGATTCCGATAATGGTCAAGACAGTAGTTGAGACATTGTTAAGATGGTTGTGGGCAGTTTCCTGAGAGAGTCATGAAAATGTTGTAGGCTCTTGCAATTTGCGTGTTTTTATGTGACACCTTTTTAAAGGAGTTGTGGACTTTGACCTAAACTTAAAACATGACTTGAGCTTACAGGTGACAGGCTTACAGGCGACAGGTGAACCTCAACCTTCGTCCCTATGGCGTTGTATTCATTAATTTAATTTCAATAAGCCTAATGGTATTAATCGTCAGCCATTCATTCAACCTATCCTGATTGACCCCATCACACAGTAGTCTCACAAGCAATTTAGGGTATTTACTCTTATATTTTGGTGATTTTAAACGACCCGTTTCCCACAGTGTATTTTACTTGAAAAATTTACCTTTAAAGAGCCCTGTCTACCTCATCCATGTGTGTACTCAAATTGCATATGAATTAAGTATAGTGGACCATATAAAGTGTTAATCTACTGCTTTGCACACAAAATAGCCAAATCTTGATATTTTAATCAGTCTATACGAACTGAGGTCTTTCTTACCTCTTAGAAAACAGTTTTGTTAGGCCTATTACGAAGACTGCTTCCCCTAATACAGTAAAGGACTATAGAACAATTAGTGTCCTCCCAAGTCTATCTAAAGTCTTAGAATACATGTTCAAATACTTGACTAGGCGCTTTTTAACTTCCAACAATATACTGGACAAATACCAATCTGGATTTCGACCACAACATAGCACAGCAACAGCACTAAATAATGTTTCATATGACATAAGAGTCGCTATGGAAAACATAAAACTGGTATTTTTAGCACTCTTATATTTCAGTCAAGCTTTGATACAGTCAATCATGAAATATTAGTTGCTAAACTATCATCATATTTTAACTTTTCTGACACATCTGTAAATGGGATTAGCTCATAATTATCTGGAAGGCAACAATGTTTTAAAGTTGGTAAATATGTTTCAGGGTGGCGTAATGTATATGTGGGTGTATGGCAAGGCTTGACCCACTGTTGTTTTCCATGTTTATTAATGACCTACCGGCTTGTCCGCAGGTAACTAAACATCATTTGTATGTGGACATTTCCAAATATAATTTTCTTCACCAGCAAATCTATTAATTCATTCGTTTGTTTTATTAGACTCAGATATTGATGCAGTGTATACATGGGCAACTCACAGTGCCTTGCTTATTAATCCTGATACATCTCAATTCATTATTATAAGCTCAAATAAACTTAAATCTAATATTAACTTTTCTAATCTCCCTAATATAATATTGATTAAAAACATAATTCCTTTGTTGTCCGTGGCCAAAAATCTTGGTGTATTACCACGTAACTCATCTTTGTAAAAAGGTTTTTACGTCATTGCATTCATTAAAGTGACTTAAGAACTTTCTATCCACTGCGCTTAAAATATCACTTGTCCAAACTTTAATACTTCCTCACTTTGATTACTATGATATAGCTTACAATGACTCGGAATGAAGAACTTGCAAGTAAAAATTACAAAAACTTCAAAACATATGTGTAAGATTTATCTTCAACTTACGATCCCATGGCTATATTTCTATGTCTTATAACAAACTTGAATGGCTATGGCTTGATAAGAGACGGCATCTACATACCCTTGTAATGACATAAGATATTGTGATATAAGATATCCTCAATAGCTCTCCTCACGACTAGTCCCTCTTCATGCTCATCGTAATATTGGTACTCCTCACCTGCTACATGCACACTTTCCATTCCTCTTCACAAATATAACTTGTATTCTCACTCTTTTACTGTTCTGGATCTCGTTCCTGGAATGCTCTTTATATAAATATTAAAGCTGATGTCACTATTAAATCTTTTCAGCGGAAGCTTGCTCAACGTCTGCGACCAGAGTCTAAATCGTCGTGGTTAAGAAAGAGGTAGGGATACAGTAAGAATGTGTGCGTTAGGTAAAAGTGTTGTTTTTATAACTCTTACAATGATGGATAAAAATTTGTATTATAGATAGCCACTAAATATTTGATATCAGCACTATTTTATTTTAATTACTTGCTATCTCCATGAGTATGTTATGCGTGATATGAATTACATGTGAATGTGTGTGGTATGGTTGTGTATATTAATTTGTTTGTTTTTCTCTCTCTATCTCTATTGTTTGTTTATTTAGCAATTGGTACGTTCAAAATTTATTTTATTTTAATATATCCATTTTTAATTTCTCGATATCTGACAGGCAGATAGAGTATTGTGATCATCAAAAAAGTCGAACTCAAGATTTTGATGAATCTCGACGTTTCATGACCTCCCAGTCTTACCACGTAACTCATCTTTGTAAAAAGGTTTTTACGTCATTGCATTCATTAAAGTGACTTAAGAACTTTCTATCCACTGCGCTTAAAATATCACTTGTCCAAACTTTAATACTTCCTCACTTTGATTACTATGATATAGCTTACAATGACTCGGAATGAAGAACTTGCAAGTAAAAATTACAAAAACTTCAAAACATATGTGTAAGATTTATCTTCAACTTACGATCCCATGGCTATATTTCTATGTCTTATAACAAACTTGAATGGCTATGGCTTGATAAGAGACGGCATCTACATACCCTTGTAATGACATAAGATATTGTGATATAAGATATCCTCAATAGCTCTCCTCACGACTAGTCCCTCTTCATGCTCATCGTAATATTGGTACTCCTCACCTGCTACATGCACACTTTCCATTCCTCTTCACAAATATAACTTGTATTCTCACTCTTTTACTGTTCTGGATCTCGTTCCTGGAATGCTCTTTATATAAATATTAAAGCTGATGTCACTATTAAATCTTTTCAGCGGAAGCTTGCTCAACGTCTGCGACCAGAGTCTAAATCGTCGTGGTTAAGAAAGAGGTAGGGATACAGTAAGAATGTGTGCGTTAGGTAAAAGTGTTGTTTTTATAACTCTTACAATGATGGATAAAAATTTGTATTATAGATAGCCACTAAATATTTGATATCAGCACTATTTTATTTTAATTACTTGCTATCTCCATGAGTATGTTATGCGTGATATGAATTACATGTGAATGTGTGTGGTATGGTTGTGTATATTAATTTGTTTGTTTTTCTCTCTCTATCTCTATTGTTTGTTTATTTAGCAATTGGTACGTTCAAAATTTATTTTATTTTAATATATCCATTTTTAATTTCTCGATATCTGACAGGCAGATAGAGTATTGTGATCATCAAAAAAGTCGAACTCAAGATTTTGATGAATCTCGACGTTTCATGACCTCCCTCCCGAATCCTAAAAATAGTTTTTGAATTTCCGTCTGTCTGTACCTCCGACTAGAGAATAAACTATTTTAACGATCGGGCTAAAATTTGGTATCTAGGGTTTTCATAGGGTTGCTCCAAGGGGTGTTTGAAATTGGATATCTAACCCTAAAATTAAGGGTAGTTTACTGAAGGTCTAAAAGAGAAAAAGTCGATTTTCTCAAAATCGGCTCTAATGATTTTGATTAAATTTCATTTCAAAACATTTATAAATATAACAAACAAAATGGTTACCCTCAATATTTTGGTAAATTGACTTTAGGGCTCCAGTCTGATACGTAAATTCTCATTTATGTAGATACATTCATAATACAAATATTTTATTCGAAACATATTTTTATAAAACCAATATCTTTCAAGCTATACGCATTATATATAATTTTTAACTTTTCAAAAACTAAAGGTAAAGTATTTCGATCGTAAAACAAACCTAAACTAAAATGGTGACGGATGTCGACGTCTTATAGCCCACCGAGCCCTAAAAGTGGTATTTGCAATGCCGTCTGTCTGTGTGTCTGTTTAAACTTAAAATTAAGAGTAGTTTAATAAAGGGCAAAAATAGAAAAAAAAAATTCTAGAAATCGGCTCTAACAGTTTTGATTAAAATTCTTATCTAGGCGTCGATTAAGATTATAAACAAGCTGGACTATTTTAATTTTTTCATGAAAATTACTTTTAGAGTACTTTACAGAAGCGGAGATTTCCGTATCTCCACAAATATTTGAGATAATAAATAACTTATCGTTACAAAATTGTAGTACTATTAAAAATAAAAAAGATTTATTTTATATATATTTTTATAAAACTAACAGTTTTTGAGATATTCGCAAATATATTAATTCAATTTTGTGAGTTTTAGTTGAAAAGAGATACTACTTAGGTTTAAACGCAATAATTCTCCAATGCTAGAGAGTAATTAAATATAAGTAAGTCTTTCAAAAAGTTTATGTTATTATTCCTTAAACCTTTAAGGATAAATGTTTTACAACAATGATCTATCTCAATTTTATGTTCAATAATCAATATTTAAATATTTTATTGGTCAACATTTATAAATGAGGAATTTAATAGCAATGCGATGACCTGAAGTTGTGTAGCACCTAATAAAATGTTAACAATTTTAACCGAAAATCGAAATTTTAATACGAAGTGTTGACCCTCAAGGACCCAATATTGACCTTTTTTGTTGGTCCAAACATACAAATGAGGACATTAATTCTTTAAAAATTAAAATTATGAAATTTAAAAACGGGACTCAAAAAGGTTTTAGAGGATTATAGTGCAATTTATGCTTGGGTTTGCTAGTGTATATTATTTCGTTTCAAATATATTACGAGTTTTGAGTAAATATCTCAATTTTTAAACAATAGAGCGAGAAAGTCTGTGCGGAGTTCAGTACCATTTATTTCGTTAACCTCTTAGGGGAAATGATATCCGATCCCTAATAAAATGTTGAGAATTTTAACCGGAAGTCTAAATTTTAATACGAAGTATTGACTCTTGTGGAGCCTATATCGATCTCTTTTTTTTTGGTCCAAATATATAAGTGAGGACTTTAATTCTTTTATCAAAATAAAATCATAAAATTTAAATCCGGGAGTCAAAAAACATTTAACGTAAGTAAAACCCAATTTTTTTTCTCCAGTTTTCTAAAATATATTATTTCGTTTCACATATATTACGAGTTTTGAACAAATATCTCCATTGTTAAACACTGGCGTGAGAAAGTACATGCGGAGTTCTGTATCATATTTTCATATAAAATAATAATTATATAGAGACTCGTTGATGTTGTACGGACTATATTGCATCATTGATCGTATACTTCCATGTTTTCTTTGGAAAAACAATACTTTCTAATTTTATAATTTATAATATTATACAATAATACTTAGTCAACTTGATTTGAAGTTGATTTTACTGCGATAGTATGAAACATTTGGTATTTAATTAGATGCATTTAGAAAGCACATTAACTTTGGAAATGTTTGTATACGGCCGTAAAATAAATTAGTAATTTAAAAATGTCACAATAAAAACATCGACAATTAGCTATATACATAAGAGGAAGCGGGTGTTTTATTTGAATTTACTGAAAGTTTTTTATATTATTTTAAATTTATTGAAGATTCGTAATACTATTATTTATTTTCTTTAATTTATATAGGTATGAGATTTATTTTTTAAAAAAAGTTTTATAATCTACGGTAGGTTTCAAAGCCATTTTCAATGCTTTCACATTTTTTTTATCTCGGGGATTATTTCCATTTATAAGTCAGTCAATCCCACATCACGAGATTTCTGCTTATACTAGCACATGTTGTGTTTGGTACAATAGTACTCAATCACTGAATAACTCGTTCAACTCTTCTTTATATATATAAAGTTGGTACTCGAACAGTCGTGATAACACGAATGTTGTGTGTGTTATTGCAAATTGTGGAGGGTAACCCTAACCTCCTCCTTTCTATAGTTTGTAACCCCCTCCTCCCCCACCTACCCATAGCCCCAAACACCCCTCTTCCCCCTCGCCTACCTGTCGGAACGAGATTACAGTCGTGATTAACTTTGAAGGATGGTTGCAAAGAGTGGGTAGATGGAAGGATGGGGAGGAATTGATGAGTGGGTGGTTTATATCGAATCGAACGGACGTTATTCGGGAAATAGAGGAGAAAAAAAAGAACTAATAAAAAAAACATACGTCCTAGTTCTATCCACCCGTTTGTGTTTCGAGGATCATTTCCTTCAAATAATGCATTTATACAATCCATGGGAGAGTTTTTTTTCTCCCTGAAGAGCAGGTGTACTATTAATTTGTGAAACAATGCATCAACATATTTTGTGTTCTTTTTTTCTCTTTTTTTTCCTGAAACTGTTCCAGTGCCATGTGTAATGTAACCTTAATGTTGCGTTGTTTTTCAAATCAAAACCTAATGGAGTATTGTTGTGTGTTCATTTTTACAAAACAAATAATTATTTTTTTTCGTGTGTAAAATAATCATAGCTTTATTGTTCTTAAGCAAGATATACCACTAATGAATGGATTTTTACAATAATATTATTTTTCTGAAATAGTTATTATATTTAATATGATTTCGTGAAAGAGCCCTCATCAATTTTCCTTGAGTAATGATCATTTAGGATACCTTTCCGAAGTAAAGGTCATTTAGGTTTGTTTCCTGGAGTTGAGATCAATTAGGAAATTTTCCCGAAGTAAAGATCAGCTAGGATATTTTCCTGGAGTAAAGATCAATTATGATAGTTTTTTAAGTAAAACTCAATTATGATATTTTCCTGGAGTAAGGATTAATTAAGATTTTTTTTAAATATATACACGTTTAGAATACTTTGTTTAGCTAAAAACTACTTAAGATATTATCCAAAAGTAAAACATGATATTAAGATATATTTCTAAATTTAAGCTTATTTTTGATACTTTATGAAGCCAAATCCATTGTAATATTATTCTGAAGTAAAACTTATCCAGGCATATTTTCTGAAGTAAAACTCATTTAAGATATGTTTGTGAATTAAAACTCATTTAGGATATTATGGATAATCCGAAAAGGTTTTTTTTTCTTCACTGTAATGAAACTTCTGCCACTGAATCCTCCCTAGCCAAAATTCCCAAAGCATGAAGACGTTAACCCAAGATTGGGGGAAAAGAGGTCATCAAATTTAGATATATCTCCCCTCCCTTTTCCTCACGGTGACCAACTAATGCCCATTCTTGCCAGTAGAGATAAAGGGATGGAGACATAGAAATCGATTTTCCCCGTAATGAACTTCCATTCACTTGACCCTCATTATGTTTGGGTAATGAGCCAGTTAAGTAACGGCCCTGCCGACGGAGAAAGGCAATCAGTGCCCGAGGTCACATTCCCCAAAACTACGATCAGTCTCACTATTATTTGTGTGTGTGGTTTTTTTTAAACTAATTTTTGAGTTTATGTTACTTTTAAGCCAGGGCCAAAACAATCGACGAGGATGCAACACGTGCATTTGCAAAGTGCTTAAGATTCTGAGGATTGGAATAATTGTTTCTTAAGGTTTATTATGGTTACCAGAGGAAAATATGTTCATGTAAAACCATAGTTAACATTGTGAAATAACCAGCAGTAAAGCACGTCATTGTTGGAATACCAGCTCAGCCCGTCCTATATACTCTTAGCTTACCTTGATGGATTACACCATGGACCTATCTTATAGGTTATGCCATGGTGGAATAATGCAATGTTACCTTGCCACCTTACGGGGTAAATGAAAGGTACATTCCACTTTTCACAAAACGAACCTTATCTGAAAGCATTTCGATCTACTTTCAAGTATTCATACGGCAGAACATGTGATCTTTGGCTGTAACATTTGTTAGTTTAGTAAATACATATAAAATAACACTACTAATAGCATATAGTAAAATGTAATAAATTTTTGCCACAAAGATGCATTTTTAATACCCTTCCAACGAAGATTGGACTCTACTATGTTTTGGAGAGCTTCTAGAAACATTGTAATCCTCATGTCCACTCAATACTCCTCTCCCTTGCTTTCAATTTAATGAACTCTTGTTTCTCACTTGCACCAAATGTTATTGCACTTGGTTTTACACAAAGTTTGATGTGGCATCCATGGGTTTTTTTTAATCACCGCATCTTACTACCTATTCAAGTTATACTCATATATTGTAATTACTCCAATAAAGTAGGTATGATCAATTAAGCGTCCTAGAGGTAGTTTACCCGCATTTTCATGGAAGGAGGGTGGGAAACTATTTGCGGGAAAACCATCATTTGTAGATCCAACAAAGATTCGAACCCCGATCTTCATGTCTTCATCAGGCTAGTATAGCATGAGAGTGACGCCTTAAAGACAATTTCCTCTCTTCAAAACTGTACCCTATCTTATATGTTTTAATTTGAGGGCGTGGTTGATATATTTGGGGGGAAGAGGGGATTGTGGGGATAGATAATATAAGATGGAGAATAAAAAAATGTGGATTAGTTAACAGATGCACAGTACGGCAAGATATAAGTCTCACACACAATTATGGCCACACTAATGTAACATGTAAGAAAGGAAAATATTTTGTTGTTGTTATTGTTGTCAGAAGTTAAATCTCTCATTTCCATACATTAAAATTAATGCTGACAAAGATTCTCCTGAGTTTTATCAAATAATTTTAAGTAAAAATAGAATAAGTTTAACTGTTGTTAAGAAGAAGCCAAATTTAATAGGAACTGTTGTCCTTAAAAATATTTAACCTATAACCTTCTTAAATTATATCTTTACTTTAAAATGACTGATGAAATTAAGGATAAGAAGGCTGAAGATTAATTTTAATTCAAAGATATTCATATTAAAAAATAGATAGTACTATGCACTGTACAGACAATCTCTCTACCTTATCTAAACATAATGGCATTTTCTTAAAACTCGTGTGAAACGAAATAATATACATAGTTGAAGAGAAACAATGTAATAAAGAGCATCGCATTCAACCAAAGAGAGTAAATGAAGTAATACACATTTTCACATAAACACATTGGGAAAAAAGTTACATCTCTGCTCACCAAAGAGCATAGCAATCATTTCAGATTCAAATCAGATTTATGAGACCTCCATTTAAAAATATATATTGGTCGGTAGCTCGAGAATTGCTTGTTTTATAAAAACGGTGGGGATATGACCTAAAATGAAAACTCCCACCCATGTAAAGTACCCATAAAGTCCTTTTCAAATAAGGTAATAAAAAACTTCCATTTTTTTTTTGTAGTGTTAAACAATGCCTAGATACAAAATTTAATCGAAATTGTCAAAGCAAAATTTAGAGAAAATCGATTTTTTATTTTTTTTTGCCTTCAGTAAACTACTTTTAATTCTAGAGTTAGATATCCAATTTCAAAAATTTCTTGAGGGATTATGAAAACCCTAGATACCAAGTTTTAGCACGATTGATAAAATGGTTTCGTTTCCAGCCCCAGATACAGACAGACACACACACAGACATACAGACAGACAAATGGCATCTCAAAAACTACTATTTTTGTTTCAGGGATCCATAAAACTTCGACATATTTCAAAATTTCGAGTTAGTGTTTTTTTTACGATCACAATACTTCTCTCTCCGAGAGGTCAAGAGAAGGTAAAAACATTTTGGTCTTTATTCAACGATTGTTTTAAATCCCACGTGATCAAACTTAAGCCGATATTATTTTTATTATTTTTCAAAATCATCTATCTTATGAGAGATTATTGATAGCCGAATAAATGAGTAAATTTGTCAGACAATCAAGGGAAACTTTACCCTCCGGTTGACATTTTTGGGGTGAGCCCTCCCAAATATCGCTCTCAATCTCTTTAAACCCTAGATCCTCCCGATGGATTGAGCAACCCCTCGCCTCCTCCCGCTCCCCTCCAGCACACAAATAACCAGAGCAACCCACTGCGATCGGACTAAAACAAACCCAACCAGATCTCAACGAAAGTATGGTGGCCAAAGGCTCAGTTTCAAGGGAGGCTGCAATTTGTTTAACTGGACGTAATCTCTGTTTAGTGTTTCAGAAGAGGTTTGTGTTTGAGTTGAAATCAACCGTTGGGAGGGGGCACGGACTAAGCATCAAGCTCGTTTCGTTTGCCGATCATGGGACACTAAGGTGTAAAATCCAGGATGGGTGTACCGTGTTTTATTCCTTAATGGTTTCCCACTCTTTCTCTACGCAAATGTGTGTATTATTCCTATAAATTCCACCAAATTAATTATTTCCCAGTAAGCAGAAATAAACGGATAGCCCAGATGGGTTGTAACATATGGTTCAAACAAACAACTTTTAAAATTGGTAATATCAACAATCTGTCACATTTTAAGTTTGTCATAGCAACAGTATTAATTTTAAAAAAAGTCAATTTCATATGCTTTAATTGACATGTATCTATGTTTTCCCTTCCTCAACACCTTAATATTAGTCTGGGGCAGCCACATATTTATTCTAATGAGGCGGGATGAGGAAGAAGACATTTTAGTTTAAATGTATCAAAATTAACGTAGAAAAAATTTGGCAACTATTTATGAATAAACACCTCCGTAAATATACCAGTACTCAAGTCTTGACCCTCCTATCAAGATAAACCAGACGAGGTGATACTGACGCCTTATTCTGCGTGCCCAATAAATACGGGTGTCCTAGCTATAAAATAATGTAAGATGAGTTAAGTTTAATATACACCACCTCATTGATAGTAAAGTAGACTTGCACCAATTGAATAAATTGTGCCAAATAAAATAAATAAAAATTTAGTCGCTTTTTGAACTTAAATATGTTTAAAAAAAATTGGACTGGGCTGGCGGCATTAGTAATGTAATTCATAATTAGAATGAGTACTTTTTCTTAGCAAATAAATATAACAAAAAACTTAATGAACATTAAATTCATTAACAATATGCTGGTAGTCAGTTATTGATGTCAAAAGTAGTTAGGCATTTAAACAAACTTGGCGTGACTTGGGGTCGATAGTTGATACTCTGAGGTAAATAATTCCCTTATTCCCTTATTCGACCTGAACTTACAATTATTCGTATATTGGGAGATTGGTCGACTTCCGATATCAGACTATAAACACGGCCATTATCCTTGACCAAATAACTATAAATTGTGTACTTATTAAAACCATTGTTCATCATTGTGAGTAACAGTAATTAATATTCCATTCCGTGGTATCGGGAGAAAATGTCAATGGTATAAATGAATAGTCTATATCAGCAGCGAGAAATTTCGCTACGATGTTGTCAGTATCCTTATCCTTTTTCAAGTGTACCCTGAATAGGAAAGTTAAGTACTCCGTTATAAAAAGTTTGAGAATAAGTATTTTTATGGTGTATGGCGTGTCTTTAATTAATCTTACTGGAAGAAATTGTGTGTATCCTTATCCCATTTGACGGCATCACCCTTTTTCGGAAAGTGAGTGCTACATTTTCTACTCGTTTTGTTTTATGTGTTGCATCCAATTAATTAAACCCCTCATTTGACTAATTTAGCAAATTTCTGTCCATTTTTGTGAACTGACCTCTTTTATTGGCCATTTAATGAACTGAATAAAAATTGCATTTACTTTTGACCATTTCATGAACTATAAACTATTGTCCTAGCCACTACAATCTTAAATGAAATATAATTTTTAGTTATTAACTATAAATTAACCCAACCTAGCTTAAACTAACCTTGCCCTTGCATTAGAAAACCGTTAAAGGTTTGGACCAAAACTGTTCTTCGCTTGCCAATTTAACGGACCGGGCAAAATCTTGTCCAGTTCATCAATTTGTTAGCACTTGAAGCTTCCCAATTTATAAACCAGCCAATCTATGAACTGGGCAATATAGGCTCTATTCAATAAATAAACAGGGTGAGTTTTTGCCCATTCACATGAAATGTTCAAGGGAAGAGGCAAGGTCACGGAATTTGCAGAAATTTGCCCAGTCCATTATCATTAAATGGTCAATTTAGTTTTTGGGGTGTAAAGTATGCACTGACATTTCGTATAGGATTGCCAGGGTAAGCAGAGCTAGTCTAAACTGCACCTATGTTATGTTCTGATCATTAAGTAGAATATTAATTGGCGAGGTTTCAACGTAAATACATTCCCCGTGTTAGTTATGTGGAGCAGAGCTTATGTGTGATTGGTCAAATAGGGAGCGAGTGGGTGAGAAAATAGCACAGGTACAGTTCTAGTAATAACTACTTAACCTGGAAACACACTTCGACACATCATTGGTTGTTAGGAATGGAGCTCAGAAGAGGAATTGTGTGAAATCGCATACATCTCTAAATGAATGGGAGCCGAACGAAGCGTACCTTGAAATGTAGGCAAAAGAATCTCCTCCCCCTTACCACCCACTGCTTCAATGTCACGTGCAGTAAATGGGTAGGGTCAAAACTAAAACCCTCCGCTGCGCATATCGGCTTTCAGAATCAATTGTAAAAACATTCGTAGCCATTTTCAGAGGCTACTAGTAACGAAGCTAATCTATATATTGGGTCCCTCACTCGCTCAGACCAAAATATCGATGCTGCATTTAAAGACTAATGGAGATGGTACGGGAACCGGTGGGCCGACCTCAATAAATCATGGTGTTAGAGGGGTAAGGGGTAGTGAATTTCATCCACCGATAGTTCTGTGTTGGGTAGCTTAATCATCCACTCATTATGTAGCACTGCATTTGACGAGCTTCGTTGGGTTGCTCGCTGGAAAATGTTTGTGTGTGTGTGTGTCTGTTAATCTCGATATAAATGTTCATGCGTGGATGTTAATCAAGAGATTTATTTCTATCCTGAGTTTTGTCCTTGTTTTGATAAACATGAGGTACTCTTAAAGCTTTATTTTAGTTTAAAAGTAAAATTGAGTAGGCCCCTCTTCTTTAAAGATTAATCATACTATTAGTAAGAAAAATATTTTGAGTAAACAATTATGTTAATACTTTAGTCTGATAAAATACATTTCTAATGAAATAAAATACAATAAAATAAAGCCATGATATATTTAATGGCCTGTTTTTTTTTATTACAATGAAATTGTGTAGTATTGTTTAGCTTTAAGGTGAGGATGTAGGAAACGCGAGTTCAAGACAGTGTTTTTGCAGTTTTTATACTAAAAATTTGTTTCGCCATAATAAATAAAATATTGCTCCATTATAAATATAGTTTGATTTTCCTCCGTATGGTGATATTAATAATTATTGTTGAATATCTGTTATAAGCATAACATATTTAGATGATGAGCTTTATAACAAATAATAAGCTGTCATTAAATTCCAAAATACCCTTGAAGGATATTCAAGAATTGGTGATATCAATTTCCATGTTAAGAAATTTAAATTATATTTCTAGTGGAGCAATTTTTTTTTATTGCAAAAAAAGTTTGGCTATAAAAACTTCAAAAACACAGCCCTTTACCCGTGTTCCCTATACCCTCACCTTATTAGACAAAAATAATCCAATCGAAATATTATCAAACAATAACTAATCGGCGTATATCCCGAACGGTTAGTAAGATGCAGTGTTGAAAAAGGTCAATTAAACTGTGTGTTTTTTTCACAAAATGCGATTTATTGTATAAATAGTTAAGCCTAACCAATAAGGTATAATGTTTTATTTTAAATATCATTTTCTGCGGGTTTTTGTAATTAAGTTTCAATTATTTTGAGACAGCACAAGATTATAGATAAAATTAAAAACTATAGTTTAGCCGATATAAAAAGTAATTTTCTTGTAAACACAATTTACACTGAATGCTTAATGTAGCTTTCATTTGTATATTTTAAAACTTAACACTTTAAAAGCATTCTATCAAAACTTAAGAAAAAAATCAGGCTACTAAACAAGTTGAATAAGATCATTAAAATCCTATTAGCATTTATTCCCGTTCAATTCACATCCATACTTTTTTGTGCATCTGTATCCCAACTTTACCCTCTGATCCAATTAAGATTCCAAAGAGCTATAAGGAAATATTTCAGTTGGCTGAAAAGACTTTTGACTTCACTTTGTTCTTACTCGCTGTGGTTCTTCTCCTTCCTTTTTTTTTTCATTGTGAAGAATCATCGGGGTTCTTCTTCCTATCTTCTTTTTAGGTGCCTCCTCTTTCCCCCTTTATATCTTCCACTTGGTATCATCCAATACGATTAAGCAGGAGGTCCACATCAAATAAGATCTGTGCTTTTATGTCTTGCTGGCGTATCATACACATTCCTCCTTTTTTGGGGTTATATCAATGTAACTTACAGCGTGTTACAATATTCTGGTAACCTTAAATTTACATTTGTAATAGTAAAGATTGTTCTCGTATCATGGGAAGGATTGGTAGGACCGGAAGAATTACCTCATGCTGGAATCACGAACAACATGACGTTTTTACCACTTCTGTAGTCCAGTTGTCGTAATTCTTGGCTGCATTTTCAAAGGTCACGGGTTTGAAACTTGGTTCTTCCAGATTTTTCTGTGAAGCAGTAGATCTAGAGAGGGGTCAACTCAGTCTCGTGAGTCAAAATTAGGAGCTACTTCTAAAACGTAGCAGCTCCTTGTAATGATATAGAACTATACATCTCAATAATTTATTATTCACATCTTTATTCAAAATTACGATATTTTAAATAAGAGCGGGTAGTAAGATGTATTTGTGTTAAGTTGTTAAGTTGCAAGGTATGACATCTTTCTACGTCTCTGTTTAAAAAATACATCGCAGTTTTTTAAACAGAAGCGCACCTGGATGACCGCGCCTTTTTTTTCTTCTAAGAAGCTTCAAGAAGGAAATGTCACTAGATATACCCCTTCAGGGTACGCATCTCTTCACTTTCTTACCTGACGAGGATCCGTTTAGGTAGAGACTATGATATCTTAATCTGTTTTCTAAATCTCACGTGTCGGGAATTGTCATGCATATGACGTAATAGCCGGGCTTTTATTAAAATCTACAACGTGTGAAATACTTAGCAAAAAAACTGTTTATCAACTTAAAATAAAAAACTATAAAACACCAGAACATTAAACTTCTAAAATACGACATCATCCCTTTTTAATTATTATAATACAGAACAGTATACTTGGACCCAATTCGTTATATCAAATGTCACCCCAATGGTGGCGTACAAATATTAATTTATTAGGCTATCTCTTTTAAACGTTGAATCCTTTTTTAGAAAACTGAAACTAGCAGCTGGAGGGTTTGTCGTGCTAACCACATGACACCATCTTTTCACATAAGTTGACACTATCTTCACCAACAGATAGCGGCCGCTTGGTCAGTAGTTTGATTCGATCTAGGAATGGAGGCTTTTTTCCTCTTTGAAGGAAAGTTTACTAACGTAAGTCCAGAGGAGACTTTTGCGTATCGTAAAATAAAGTGTACCACGTGATCCTGTCAACCAATCATATTCAAAGCAACGTTAACACTGTACCCTCCCTAAAGGTTTAGAGAAGGTAACGAACACATAAATAAAGAAATACAAATAATACAGAGTTGTATTAATGAGACACATAACAGAGTATAGTATGTGACATTAAGGATAGTTCATTTGGTTTCCGTTGCATTCTGTAATAAATATAGTGTGATTGTAGAGAGTAGTATCACAACAAGTAGATAAATAAATACATAATAAACTGAAAACAAAAGTCCAGTATAACGAGCCCTGTGAATACAGGCAAATGAGCCAATAGTGGTTAACTAAAACAAATTAGTGTTTGAGATCAATATCCAGGATCATAAAGGCTCCCGAGAAGACAATACCTACAACTCACCCATTACAACATTTTAAGAAATCCCTTGAACTGACCTCAAGAAAGAGCTCACTCGGCTTAGTGTCCGTACCCCAAAGAACATGACCACTAACCCATCAGTTTGTGCTCACTCAGGTTCTTAAGAAACCTAGCTACTTAGGAATCTAGCAATTAAGCGATTAAACGCTTTATCTATGGCAACTAATAGTGAGTTAACATCATAGTCACAATGAGAAGGCGCTAACCTAGTCCCTCTTAAACGGAGATAATTAGCCCCAGTTAGGGCAAAATAGTTGCAGCCTAGAGCTATAGTGGCCGCACTCACGAACAAAGCTTGTCTACGAGATATACCCAACTAGTTCAAGTACAACAAGTGTACGACATAATAATAATATTTAGCACCGCGTCTTATTACCCGCTCGGGTTATACGCTTTTAAGTACTAACTACTCTAATGGATCAGGAATTGGGAAGGTTGAATTAGGGGAAGTGAACCCGCATTTGCGTGGAGGGAGAGTGGAAAACCATTTAGGAAAAACCACCCCCAGTTCACCCGACCAAGATTCGAACCTCGATCTCCCCATCCTCAGCAGTCGAGCTCAACACGACAAGCGCGTTAGCCGACTACGCCACCGAGGTGTGTGTGTGTGTGTGTGTGTGTGTGTGTGTGTGTGTGTACGACATAAGGAGGCCGTCTACACGGCTTCAAATAAACTTGCAATAACGATATAAAGGCTTCCTAAGGGCAGAGCCAATAATAAGTAGTAAAATACAAGATTCCATTATAACACAATACAAGATATTTAGCCAGGGCCAAGAGACCTAATTAGGTCATCAAAACACATTGGATATTCAAACAACATTGCCTAGCAACCAATCTAACGTTAATTAGCCACATAGCCATAGTGATGGCTTAGCACACTAAACAATACAAGTAGTACATATCGGCAAGAAACTATATCTACTAATTTGAGCTATCATGACCCAGTTGACTCTTGTGACAACTCTTGTAATATAAGCTTAATTAGTTCAATATGTATATACATCAATTATCCAGGGGATTGACTTAGAAAGAAACGAGCTCTTCACGACTCCCAAATAATTTGAGCCGGTGCTTAATCTTCACATTACTTGTCGCTATACTTTTAGAACTACATAGAAAAAGATACACAGCTCGGCGAGCAACAGTACAAACTGTACGTAGACGGGAATTAGCCAGTCCGGCTAGCAAACAGTCCGTGCGAAACCCACTCAAACGTATAGATCAGCTGTGACAGCGCAGCGTTATTGTAGCCCCAGTGGTAGAGCAGGCGGCACACTTCTGGTACACCAGTGATAGACTATGTTGGTGTTGGTGATCCAGGTGTGGTGGGATATTACCTACGGGTAGCCCCTGCGTTGACTCCACCGGACTCAATTCCGGCCAGGGCCTACTCAGATTAACTGCTACAGTAGAGAAGTTACAGTTAGAGACCCGATAAGTCGTATATTATTACAAGTTATGTTTCTTATTCTGCTCAAGTGGTATATTAAAAAAACTTCAAGACCTATAAGGAAAAAGGAAGGGGAGAACAGGTGTCATCCAATCACGTCTTACAGCAACAGCGCAGCCCAGAGCGATCATCAAGGGGGGTAAGCGCATGCGCAGTGAGAGCAAAGAGAAATAGGCAATACGAAACGAGTGAAGCCCCAACATTAAAGTTTCTTGATATGTTAGATTAGTGCATTTGAACGAAATTAAGCTTATAGGTGATGACCTCGAAACACACTCACATAGACATTTTGTTACAACACCACTCTGAGTAATTTTATTTACGACCTTAAATAAGATAAATGGGAGCGGGAGTAAGCTATGGAACAAGTGACAAGGGAAATTATTATCAATATTTAAAAGCAACAATATGAACGGATTCTTCAAAGCAATAACAATAGAACAGAAAACTTTACAAGGTATCATTAATCAAACTGAGATATGTTGAAAACCAAACAAATTGATAATAACTTCATAGCTTTAAATTGCGCAGAGAATTTAAGAGAGAATTATAAACTTGTAATATATCCAGTACTCAAATGTGTCAGTCTTGAAGAGACAGAACAACGTTATGGGTTGAATATAGTACAATAAATCAAAAATATTAATACCCATCAGGATGATAAATAAAGACTAAACAAGGGCCTAATGGGCACCTTCTAAATGTTAACAAAGTGTATTTTTCATATCTAAGAATAAAGACTTCAAAAACGTTTACTCTAAATGTTAAATTTCTATAAGAGACTTGAAATTACGTGAGAGTTTGGCTAACAGACTTTAGTTAAACTCCCCCGGGACTATCAGATCCTGACAAAATATTAGTAAATGAAAACAATAAACCTATTAGTAAATAATAATTAAAATATCATATTAGAAGCAAATCTTAGAAAAAGATTAGAAAATGTACAAAAGTTAATTAATTTAATAATTAATCAAAAATGATCAGAAAATTGCGTTACATTAAATTATATTTCAATATGCAAACAAAAATAAGAAAATCTATGTTGAAGTTTACAAAATAATTACTTTTATCCACAATTTCCAAACAATTTACATTTAACTCATTCAATTCCAAGTCAATTAACAATTGTGGCTATCTAAAAGATTTAATATTCGAAAAGACTCTAGCGCCCAAGTAGCGACAGACAAAATGTAAAGCCTCATTTCAAATTTAACGCTCAGGTAAAAATCAATAGATTTAGATAATATAAGATTTACAACATTTAACATGGCTGACTCTAAGAGTTAAAATTAAATCAGAGTCCAATAAATAAATCGCCATGGTTACGATTCTGATGAAGATATAATATATATATGTTTTATCCTGACATTGTCTAGGTCCAGGACAATGTTCCTCGGTCAAGCGATTTTATAAAATAGTCAAAATAGCATACACGCACATCACAATATATAGTGGGTTTCGTCGCAATAGAATCAAGGTGGGAGAACTGAACACACGCTCGGTGACGTCAATGCGGCTTTGGACGATCATGTAGACCCGTTATTGACTAGGCTCCATCAGACTTCCAACAGTTTCTTCAATCACCTGATGTTTTGAAAGTAGTTCATATTTCTACCATCAGAGGGCAGGTGAATAGGTGAATAGTCAATCTCTAGTCGTGTCCAATATTAGCCGGCCCATTGCATGTTAGAAGAACAGGACGGAGTGGACTACATCTTGTTGGAGCATCGTAGCTCGCTCGGCCCACTCGTCAATTTAGGATGATAGGCGTAGGCCAGTCTTGGTGGTTGCTAGTT
This sequence comes from Timema poppense, assembly GCA_902141375.1. Classification (NCBI taxonomy): domain Eukaryota; kingdom Metazoa; phylum Arthropoda; class Insecta; order Phasmatodea; family Timematidae; genus Timema; species Timema poppense. The sequence continues at coordinate 80,412 of CABFOV010001589.1, forward strand.
TCAGAAGATTCAATTGGTAAGTACAGGAACAGTTTAATATCTTGAAATTGATTATGTATACAGAATATATTATGGTTCAGAATTGTTTTATTTTGTCGTACTAACCTACTTGATCTACAATAGAGAATAGTACTACTGTAGGGATTCTATTTGTGTCAGTATAATTGGAGCGGGTATTATGAATTATAGAGAGTTATGCGTAAATATCAGCATGGGGGTGGGTCCTATTGTAACATGATGTAATGTTATGTTACAATTTAGGTCAAGGGGAGACCAATCAACAGGGTAGTTTATGAAACATAGACGATCTCTTGAAAGGTGAAAAAGTCACATGATTGTGTGAGCTAATATCCATTAGCTCGGCACAAATCTCCCACCCTTTTCAGAAACAGATCTAAAGGCGAATTCTAGTAGTATAAATAGCTACAGAAACATATTTCAGGAGTTTCATAAGTAGAATGACGAGATCCTTGGTGGACGAGCAGCGAAGCGTAGGCAGGGAAGCGTATTCCAATCATCAGCATAACACACAGGGGATAGAAGGGAAGGAGGAAGCTCAATCAGGAAACCAAGTCGAGAGACAGAAGTATATCAAGCTAAGTTACACACGAGCAGATAGCACAAGAGGGCCAGAAGGATCAACGCACAGTTTAACGGATTAACCTTCTAATATAGCAAGAGCTCCAAGCTAGACAGTTTATTTTTAATGAAAAACCACCCTAACTAGACTGGACCAAGATTCTATCACCGATCTCCTCATAATCAGTAGGTCAGTTATAACACGAGAGTGAAGTCTTAGTCCAGTCGGCTGGATAATAATAATAATAATAATAATAATTATTATTATTATTATTATTATTAGCATTGCGTCTTACTACCCGTTCGGGTTATACACCCTTACGCTAATGTGTAATGGTAGGGTGATTGTGAGATGAAATGGAGGACCTACAGTTTAACGTGGAATCCGAACCACGGTGGAAGTCTGGCATTCAACACATTGACAAGTTGTGATTAATACACGTCTTCTCAGAAGTGAAGAAAGGGTTTGGTAAGCAGATAAACCTGTGCCAGGACCGAGGATTGAACCCCGGACCCCCAGGACAGAGGTCTGATACCTTACCCCTAAGCTACCATGTCATCCCCAGACGGCTAGAGAAGAAGGCATGAAAATGTCTCTTGTAAATAATGTAATTTAAAAAAATGCTGAAGATGTGTTTTATCTTAATCCTTTGAAATTTTAAACACATCTAATACCAAAATATAAAAATTTGAATTAATTGGGGGTATTTTTTAATTTAATAAATCGTGCAGTATTATAATAATCTAATCACAAAATAGTAAACAACTGGTTGGTTCTATTTTGTCCAAAACCTGGGTATAAGTATAATGATATGATTAAAAGTAATGGATATTAAAGTAATGATAGCGAAAGGAAAGTACAGATACTTTTTTCGCATACCTACCATTAGTCCGTGTCAAGAAGATGGAAAACAAATAATTTTAAATAAATATATATATATATTATATATATTACATATATTATATAATATATATTATATTATATAATATATATTACATATATTATATAATATATATTATATTATATANATATATATTACATATATTATATAATATATATTATATTATATAATATATATTACATATATTATATAATATATATTATATTATATAATATTATATATTATATTATAAATATATATATAATAGTATAATAGGAGTAGAACCATGTCGAACAAATGAATATCATCTCATCTGTAATATTATGCATATTTTGGCTTATACATTCAAACCATAACATCTGGTAAAATGAAAACGCCGAAAACATATTTTTGCTATTTGATTAAGTGTGAAATAGAATATGTATACATTTTTTATATGAATTTTACAAGTGTGTCTATGAATTATTAAATGTAGTTTTATCCCACTTTAGTGGCCGAATGGTCTAAGGCATCACTCTCATATTATACTGGTCTGCCGAAGACGTGAAGATCAAGTTTTAAGGCCCAGTCGGATCTTATGAAGGTGGTTTTTCCTAAATGATTTTACACTCTCCTTCTACGCAAAAGGGGTTAAATTATCTCTAAAACTTATTTCCGCATCCCAATTCAATCAGAGTAATTAGTGTAGCGTATAACCTGGACAGGTAGTAAGATGCGGTGATAAACAAGTGTAGTTTTATAGGATAAAATTAAATTTGAACTAATAATAATTTGAGAGACATCATTTTTAACCTAATTAATATTAATTTATAAAACCATGTAATGTATGCAATTTTTTTTTCTATCAAACGAACATAAATGAGACATTAAATACAGTAAAACCGTTGACAAGAACTGACGTAGGCCCTGATAATGTAACGTGACAATGGAGTGGAAATACTCCTTTAGAACGCTGGGGGCAGTAATTGTACTCGGCCAACATTAGGAATACCCCTGTCATGGCCAAAAGCTCACATGGTCTGGAAATCCATCCGTTTCCATGGTGAACTGCATTATGGGAATATCATCACGTTACTCTTTCCTCACAGTGCGCGTGGAGTAAGGCCCGACCCCCCCACCCCCTACAAAGTTATTGGTTCGTGTTTGAACGCTTGTTCTCTGGGTAGCTATGACCGGAAGTAAATGTGTTCTCCGAAAGGGGGAAATACCGCATTTAAAACTACGTTGAAGCGCGAAGTTAGTGTTTTGTTCATCCTACTGTAAGGTAGTTTCATCTAAATTATGGATCAACATTACATATGCTGTACAGCGTATGAGCGCGTTGCTACAGTCCAATTTTTAAAGGAAAAACCTTTTATAAAATACAGCCTAGGTCAATATTGATACCATTTAACGGTGACCTGGTGGTCTAGGGGTAAGTTAACAGAATTATGTGCTGGGGGTCCGGGGTTCAATCCTTAGTCCCGGCACAGATTTATCTGATTGCCAAACCCTTCCTTCACCTTTGACAAGATTAGTATTTATCACAACTTGTGAATGTGAGTAAGGCTAGGCCTCCACCGTGGTTCGGATTCCACGTTAAATTGTAGGTCCTCCATTTCATCTCACAATCACCCTAACATTACACTTTATCGTAAGTGCGTATAGCCCGAACGGGTAGTAAGACGCGGTGATGACGATGATGATAATAATAATAATAATAATAATACCATTTTATCATATTACTATATATTATTTTATGAGAATTGATATTATATATCAAAAGTGACAGCTGCAGTTAACGTGACTTGACGTATGACTACGTGAAAGTAGATCTAGTAACTCTTCTGGCTACCAGAAAAGACCCGTCCCACGAAAATTGGAGGACAATATTATGATGTATTGTGTTGAGTCTGAGCATGGTATGTTTAAGTTATTCAAGATATTCGATCTAATAATTTAAATTTTTTGAAAAATGACACTTGGACATGGGGAATCAAACCTGGGATCTTTGGCTTAATGCACCAATTCTCTACCACTGAGCTATCCAAGATTTGTCCCGTGGTGTAGATCATTCTTTCCTCATAATTTAAGGCAGACTCTGTGATGGACGTGTGGGAATCGTCAGCTACATATTAGTGACCAATAGTATCTGCAACTTGGGAGAGCTGTTTGGCTGCCAAGTATACAATATAAGATTGTAATTAAAGTGAAATTTCAGTCTGTGTTTTTATATTCATTCAATCTTTTGCCAAAACAATTCTTTTCAAAACCAATATCATAGAAATAATTTTTTTCTGTGTTTTTTTTTAAGGAATGGCTGACATTAAATAATAATTCCGATAGTAGCCTGTAAAGTTGGTCAAGCGGACAAGTGTGGCAGTTTTGTATTGTCTGATTTGCCGTGGACGTAGATGTAGAGAATAGAATCCAGGGCGTGTGTACCGATATTTTTTTTTTCTTCTAATTTTTTTTCCATTTTATATTTACTCAAAGTCAAGAATATTCTCTCTAAATCAAACCTTACTCATCTTTACCCCAGTAGTAATAATAATAGTGTGTAAAGCTCGTACGTGTATTAGACGAGAAAAAAAATTAAAAAACTCTTTTAGAAATAGCTCATCGCGGAAAAATATCATGTTCTCATTAAACGGGAAAAGTAGATAAACTTTCTACATTTTTAAACTCCGTGACTTTATCAGATTTTCACCCCCTTACCCAATGAATATCAACCCTGTTTGACTATATTTTATCTCTATAATTCTATTTCACAAATCAAGGAAGCTGTAATAATAATAATAATAATACCAGGCATGGTGGCCACATGGTCTAGGTTGTTAATCTCGCAATATTCTGTCTACCAATGAAGGGAAGCTAGGGGATCAAAACCAAGCCGCGTGTATTGTGGGTGTTTTTAATAGACGATTTTCTACTCTCCCTCCATGAAAATGCAGGTTCACTTAATATAAATCCAACTGTCTTCATACCCAACACACCTGTGTTATTATTGGATATACTCTCAACCCGAACTAATAGTAATGCGTGGTGTAAAATAAAAAAGACAAATCACATTTGTGAGAAACCTTTGTGCTTGATTATTTCTTCACGTGAGAACATTGGACAGTTTGTTGCGGCCACCACTTTCGAGGACCGATTTTCAATCCAATCAGTAACGTGATCTTTGAGGGTACATGACTTGTTACTTTGATCTCGGCTAGAAGAAAAAGCATCATTTATCTTTATACACATGATGTTGGCCAACACGCTCCTAACAAGTCTTGTTACAATTTAAACGCATCCACAACTTGTTGGTGATGTTGGCTAACATGTTGGAGTTTGGAGGTCCTTGTGGGTAGAGGGTGTTGTATTAAATCGATTGTTAATGTGGGATGGAAGGAGACGCTAGAAAAGGTAAGTGTTTTTGCAGTGTTTATGGCAAAACATTTTTTAGCCAAAATAAATAAAATATGTCTCCAGTACAAATAAGGGGTTTAATTTTCTTCACGTGTTGATACAAACCGTTCCTGAATATCCATCATGAGCATTGTGGCGTTAGATGAGAGACTATTTAAATGAAAAGAAAAAGTTGTCATTACATTTTAGGTCACTCTTGACGGATATTCAAGAAATTTTGAGATCACCATGTGAAGAAAATTAGATTCTATGTCTGTAATAAAGAGACATTTTATTTATGTTGGCCAAAAAAAAAAATCTTTACATAAAAACAGCAAAAACTGTGACCTTGTCTCGCGTCCCCTTCCATTCCACCTTAAAGATAATAAATAGCCAAAATAACACGACATGGTGGCTAATTTACAAGAATCTGCGCATGCGCTATTAAGTCAAGTCAGATTCTAGCTTTAGCGAAGCGCGTGTTTTGTTTTTACTTTTTATATTAGTTTAACACATTTGTTTACAATTTTTTGTGAACGTGGAGTAGTACAAAGAGAACACAAATTAAATAATCTGTTCTTTTGAACGTTACTTCGACTGACCACAAGAATTTGAATAATTGAGGGGATGCACTTTCGTCAAGAGCTAACACAATAAATGAAGAAATGGCAAGTAATACGTCATTCTCCATGACCAGGCATGTGTAAACCGATTAAAACCCGGAGGAGGGTCCGGAATGTTGGCCCAGAAAGTTGGAATAAATAAACCCATATTTTGGGATCCAAATTGTTACGTAATAAACAAAGCTTAGTAATGCGCAAATAATGTGAAATATTTTTAAGCTTTTATAACAAAAATTTTGTTGAACAAAAACAAATAAAATATTTTTTATCGCCTCACCTTTCTATCTATTCAGGTTATATGCATATAACCCATATTATAAATTATAATGAGGTATGGATGAATAAGGTGGCGTTTTAAAGTTAGTATACCCGCATTTGCGTGGAAGTAGGGTGGGAAACCATTTAAGAAGAACCACCCTCAGTAGACCCGACCAATATTTGAACCCACATCTCCCCATCACTAACAGGCCAGCCTAACACGAGACTGACACCTAAGAACATTCGGCCACTGAAGTGGGTAGTAAAATATTGCTTCATTAGATACATTTAATATAATTTCTATATAACTTACAATAGCTTCCATTTCATCTCATAATCACCCTACCATTACACATTAGCGTAAGTGCGTATAACCCGAACGGATAGTAAGACGCGGTGTTAATAATAATACAATAGCTATTTTGTATTATCAGAGGTATTTTTCTCTTAATTTACAAAGTTTCTGTCAAAATGACACAATACCATGGACAATGATTTTATAACTTTTCAGATTAACCAAGCGTAAAGAATTAAATTAAACATACATCTACAAAAGCAATATTTGATATATTTTTAACAATTTTTTTTTTAGTTATGATAACTGTAAAAATACAGACCTTAACTCGAGTTCTCTTCCATCCCGCCCTTAAGGTCAGTCGATGTGGGTTGTGAAATCAGTTCCATCGGTTCTCCTTTTTTTAAAAAATAAAATAACCTTTATTTATTCGGAGGTTTTCACCAGTGAAGAAAAGAAGGGTTTTTAAAGAAGCCGGTGACATTGTTTGCCTTAGCTCAATGGAGCTGTCTCTATGACGCCACAATTTTACGGCTAGAAGTAATCTTCTCCCACCCGGGTTTCAATGGAAGGATTTTGGAGGCGGTGAATGGGCCAGTTTCTACGGACAGTCGATAATGGAACAAGCTGCAATGTCGCAATCCCACACAATAATAATGCCTCCAATCTTTTGATAACTGGCATCCTCGTAGACTTAAAATTTTTAAAAAAATCCTTTAGTGAGGTGTTTTTATTGTTCAGAAGTTAAGCGTCGCAGTGACATGTCATACCTAATACACAGAGGGCAACTGATGGTTACCTAATATAGGCTTATATAAATTATTTGAAATTAATTCTTTCAATTTTTTTTTAGATTTATAATTGAGACAAAAATGTTTAAATCAGATAGCTATTTCATACTTTTATTAAGTTTAGTAAAAGCAATAAAGATAAGTTTGCTAACTTCCAGGGTAAAAGAAGAGTATGTGCGTAAATAAATTATGATATTTATTGAAGATTAAACGAATTCTCATTTAAATGGCATACTTTAGTAGACGATTCGTTTGGATATTAAATTTTATTAAAATAAAAACAGGGACAAATAACTTCAGTAAACTATTTCACTGGGAATATAGAAACGTTAAAGATACTATCCCAGTTATTATTATATTATAATATTATCAAAAATTAAGTATTTTCTAATGAAATGCGATTCTTGATATTTTATTTAACTATAATTGTAGTGTACAGTATGTACACTACGTCGAAATTGAAAGGTAGCAACTTATTCACTCAGCCCGCGAGGTATGCTATACCTTCACACATAACTGCAAAATAGTTTGCCTAGCTACGCCCAAGGCCGGAGTTAGAGAAGGCCTTAAGTCCTTAAATTATTTCTTGACTGTTGGGAAGGAGTGATAGGGGAGGGGTTATGTCTCTTAGCGATGCACATGATTTACTAAATTAATTTTACTTTATTGTTCTGATCATGATAAAATAAATAATTATTACTTTCCTACTAAGTTAGTTAATTATGTTTGTTCTCATTAGCATACGTGCTGGTATTTTTTTTAGCTAATAAAAATTTAACCAGGTCAAACGTTATTTTGGCACTGTTACCCACATTGATTGGTTTTTCATGGTAACATTAAGCAAGTCTCCCCTTTTCCAGAATCTTCATTACTTTTTATAAACCATTATAAATGAATTAATGATTAATTATTATATTCCACACATGTAGCATAAATAACAGATTAACTCTAAGAAATTTTTAATTTAGTTTTAAGAAGCTGAGTTTAAAAACTTCTGTAGTTTAAGGGTCCCAATCATGATTTAAAATATTTTATATTATTTCCGGGTGGACAAAAAAAAAGATATTGATAAAATCTTATGCATTGGACATATTTTAGTTATAAAAGTTAATTTATTTATTTCTTCAAAGTTATTGTAACTGAGTATAACTTTGTGGGACCATAATTCGATTACAAAATTTATTTTATGTCACCATAAAGGTCACAATATAACTATTAGGAAAAAGTTACGATAAATACTTTGATTGAGAAAAATTGGGGTTTATTAAGATTTACGCTGATAATAATTGTTTAATACATTTAATGTCTAATGTTAACTGTGATTATTTTTGTCAAATCTGTGTTTTTACTAAATCAATTCTGGAAATCCAAACAATAAAACTGGCCATGTCGTAGGCAAGTATTAATATAATATCAGAGTGAGGAGGCTTAAATAATATTTGAAAAGCAAGGATAAATATTGTTTTGGTTTACGAGCTTAAAACCACTCTAAATGATATCTCTGCTTTTTTAAGGTTTGTAATATAAAGATATTTAAGTAAAAAAATATTGTAGTTCTGTGTTTTTTTAAGAATATCTGTCTATAGCCTAAGATACCTGGAATTTTATAACCGATTGTGGAGCATTTATTTTTATTCATTATGATGTCTGATAAAGGAGGATCTCGCATGCATACAGTCTGGGTTTGATTTTCTTTTAAAGATACGGCCAGATTTATTTATATCTGGAACTTAGGATCTCTGGAACCACTCAACCAATTGAGATGTGGTTTTTACTTTTGTGTTGACCCAATATCTAGGTAGGTTTTTCATTATTTGTATATAATAAGTTGTTTCGGGGTGAGTTCTAGTGAAGAAGCCAGCCGATTGCTTGTATACATTTATGGAACCACACACTACTGTGATATTTGTATATAATCAGTTGTTTCGGGGTGAGTTCTAGTGAAGAAGCCAGCCGATTGCTTGTATACATTTATGGAACCACACATTACTGTGGGGTAGTTTTTATTATTCTGTGGGGTATTTATCAAGACATTTTTAGTCTAATTATTATAATCGAGTGTTTTGTGTGAGTCCTGGTGAAAAGTGTCATCTGAATATTTGTATATATCTATGGAACCACTTAACCGATTGAAATGTAGTTTTTTTGTATAATATTTTCTAAGTAAGTTGTATCATGATGTAATCATGTTTTGTGTTGTAAGTCTCGGTGAAGGACCAGCCGGAAATTTGTCAACAACTGATTCCGTAGTTAATTCAATTCTGTAGGATATCAACGAGGGAAATTGTAGCATGATAGACTTAGGTTCAAGTGTTCGAATCCCTGTTAACGCTTCGGATGAATGTTGTGTATATTTTATATAGGATATGTATAGCCATATAAGAGATTGCAGAGCATTTTTTTTAAACTAGGCTTATGTAGTTTTTATATCCGACAGGTTTTAACATTAGTTTAATCAGGTGTTTTGATGTGAGTCCCTGGAAACACTGACAGGCCTAGCTATAATGCATTTTTTGGGTCATCCAGAAGGTGAAATTCCATTTTTCCGCGAAGGGGATAATATAGACCAGAGTGAACTATAGGAGAATATGTATATGTAACATAATATTACCTATTCAACCACCTTTACTATTAATTACTGGGAGATAGTGATGAAAAATATACAAATTAAAGATGATGTAGCACCATTTTCTTGGAGGGACGTTGGGAAACAATTTAGGAAAACATGGCTCAATATTCTCGGACAAAACTAGAATCCTTTTTCATCCATCACTTAAAATGGAGGACGTGAGAAAAATTTTGTCCGCATGAATACCGAAGCAGTATAATATAAATTATTTACCGTATTTCCTAGAATATTTATTTTACTTTGTGATTCTGTTCAATATAAGACATTAAATATTTTATTTTGTGAGTGTTTCGCGCAGATATCACACCGGTATATAATCTAATATTAATTTGAGGTTTTCTTTTTTAGGTTCAATCGATAGTGATTTTATTACAATTAGAGTATCAACAACTCCCAGACCCGCCCTAGTGGCGTAGTTAGCTAACGCGCTAGTTTACTGTTTAGCTCAACTGATGTGGACGGGGAGATTGAGGCTCTAATCTCGCTCGGGTGAACAGGAGTTATTTTACTAAATGGTTTTCCAATCTCCCTCCAAGTAAATACGGGTTCACTTCATTAACGACTAGGTGTGGTGTCTGGTCTAGATATAAGTTAGTTCATAATTCGTGTGCTGATATTATCAGTCGGTTCAGAAAATGTACGTTAAATGTATCCAATTAAATCTTAACTAAATGGTACGGTGCACCTCTCAGACCTTCTCACTTTTTAATATTAAAATAGAGAAATTTACTAAAACCACATAATATTTGTCTATTGATATAATATAGATTGTTGCAGAAACACTCCTGCGAATTGCATTAACGAAATGATATGCAATTTTACAGGAACAAAAAGAAAAGATGAGCGCCTCTGTCCACCAAAGAGCATAAAATCAATTTCAAATTCCAAAGTACTTCATAGAAATATGTATGCTTGTTATTAGCTCAGAAATTATTGATTTTACAAAATTACATTTCTAATTAAAATATTTTTATTTTTTATAGTACTACAACTTTACAATGGTAAGTTATTTTGTATCGCAAATAGTTGTTTAGAAATGATCAATTTCGGAAATTTAGCTTTTAAAGTGGCCTTAAAGTCATTTTTATTGTAAATTGAGGATTTATATTTTGTTTAAAATGTTAAAAATACCTAGATACATATAATTAAGAAATAATTTGAACGGATTTTAAGAAAATTGATTTTATCTCTTTTTTCCCTTCAGTAATCTATTACACTTAATTTTACGGTTAGATACCTAAATCCAAAAATGTATCGAGGGAGCCTTATGAAAGACCTAATTACCAACTTTTAGCCTGATCGGTGAATTGATTTCGGTTCTAGTCCAAGATATAGACAGACAAAGAGAGAAACAGACGGCATCATGAAAACCACTTTTATTTTTAGGGGGTCGGGAAATGTAGACATTTATCGAAATATCGAATTTAATTTTTTTAAATCACAATACTTTACGCTCCTATGGTTCGAGACAAAGAACAGCATAATTAAAATGAAGAAATTATTTTTCTGTCTGTTTGAAGCAAAGAAAAGTGTTGCAGTGCGTGGCTACCCTGGGCAGAGCCGGGTACTTTTGCTAGTTTATTTATAAAATAACAAAATGTTCTTTTTTTAAAAAAAAATGTGTCTATAATATCGATATAAATTTCAAAATATCTTAAAACCCACACCGGTGGGCATGTGAGAACAAAGGTGTTGGTCTTGTTTGTTTAGGTTTGCTGATGACAGGGTGTTCGAATATTGGTAAGGTACAATAAGTGTAAATATGTTGTAATTTTAGCGCCGTATCTTACCTCCCGTTCGGGTTAGAGGCATACGTACAAATTACACTAATGTGCTATGGACTAGGGAGGTTTAATTTAGAAGAAGTATACCTTCATTTCATGAAGGGAAAGTATAAAACAATTTTGTAAGGCCCCCCTCAGTACACCCAACAGGGATTTGGACCCCATTCTTCCAGCTATTGGCAGGCAAGTATATCGCAAGAGTGACGCCTTATACCACGTGATCGTTGAAACTGGTATATATAGGTACAGTAGCCCCATGGCTTCTTTGGTGCTGACTGACAGCTCACAGCTGACTTTTGACAGTCAACATTTAGGTATATACCTACATTTTGACCGTCAGAAGTGACAGCTGCTAAACACATGTTTTTGCAGATCATATGGTTCGGCATAGGGATACATAATTTTGTCTGGTAACTTTTCAAAGCTGTCAGTCTGCACCAAAGAAGCCATGGGACTACTGTATATCTACCTGAAAGCTTGACACTCTCCCTCCAACATGAATGCGGATAAATCTCCGCAAAATCTACCTTACATAACATATAAGCGTGGTTAAATATGAATATCTCAGACGGGTACTAAAGATTGGTTCAACGAAACAATAGCAGTTGCGAATTTTTATTTTCCTATTGCGAACATTTCCACGTACAACGCAGAGCATGAATCGGGCACCATGCAAAGTCATGTGTACTTCGCTAAGAATAATTAGCATGCAAACCATGTTTATTTGTGTGAGATAGACACACAGGTCCCTTTTATATATATACATTCATATATATACATGTGTATATATGTATATATACATTCATATATACATATATACATGTATATATATATATATATATATATATATATATATATATATATA
>CABFOV010001589.1:92577-111534 GCA_902141375.1 Timema poppense
TATATATATATATATATATATATATATATATATATATATATATATATATAAAGAGAGAGAGACTATGGAATAAATAAAACAAAACAAAGAAATACCAATATCTTCATCGAATACCTTTTAGTATGGAAAAAATTCTAATCGACCTTCATATAGTTATGCAAATATATATACATACATTTGTATATGGTATATAAATATATATATACGTATTATGGTATGTATAAATATAAAAGTGACTCGATTCGGTGGCCACATTGTCTAACGAACTACTCTCGCAGTAGACTAGACATTCAATGAAGACGAGGTCAAGGTTCGAATATCGATCAGGTGTACTGAAGGTGTTTTTTAACAAATCTACTCTCCCTCCACGTAAATGTGGGTACACTGTCTTTAAATTTAACCTTCTTAATCTCTAAAACCATTATTGTAGTTAGTACATTAGCGTTTAACCTTAACGGGTAGTAAGACAAGATATATATATAGGCCCACATAACTATTTGGTACTTACGTAACTCTATAATACTTATATGTATTTATATTTATATTCGTATATTTATACAATAAATCAATCTTTCCATCTGAATAAAGCTATACGCCTCAGGTCTAAATATATACATATGAAGCTTGAAAATATTTCACACCAACATCAATTGTCTCATGGCTAACGTAATCACTCACTCATCTGGCTTACATGCTACGAAAATTGTGACATGACTGAATGTACTGAGGTGACGATTCGATTTATGGCTAACTACGAAGCATTAGTATTTTAGTACGAGGATCATCCAACATTAGTAAATTATGAACCACTGGTAGCTTGCCCCCTGGAACATCCAACATTGTCAGATTCTGAACCACTGGTAGCTTGCCCCCTGAAACATCCAACATTGTCAGATTCTGAAACACTTGTAGCTTTCTCCCTGGAACATGCAAAATTATCATATTCTGAGCCACTGGTAGCTTGCCCCCCGAAACATGCAACATTATCATATTCTGAAATACTGGTGGCTTTCCCTCTGGAACATTCAACATTACCAGATTCTGAAACACTGGTAGAATGCCTCCTGGAACATCCAACATTATCAGATTCTAAACAACTGTTAGCTTGCTCCCTAGAACATCCAACATTATTATATTTTGAAACACTGATAGCTTGCCCCCTGGAACATCCAACATTACCAGATTCCTAGCCACTGGTAGAATGCCTTTTGGAATATCCAACATTACCAGATTCTGATCACTGGTAGCTTGCTCCTTGTAACATCCAACATTATCAGAATTCTGAACCACTGTTAGCTTTCCCACTGGAACATCCAACATTATATGATTCTGAACCACTGGTAGCTTGCCCACTGGAACATCCAACATTACTAGATTCTGAACCACTGGTAGCTTGCCCACTGGAACATCCAACCTTATCAGATTCTGAACCACTTGTAGATTTGTCTTTAAGTTATCAGACCATATTTGGTTCCGAGTAACTTCTTTCCTACTCACTTGAAATTTAATTTGTAATTATTATTTGTGGAAACCGTGATTCGAAACAAAACTCTTTGTGGTGTAGTTGAATGAATGCTCTAGTTCCTAACCAGCTCTAACAACTGTGGAGCTACTATGTCTTTAATAAATAATCATAATGATAATAATAATAATCAACGAGAATTACATACATTACAAATAAATGTTTGTTATGAGTTTATTACTTACTAATGTATAAAGATGTCGGAGGCAGGCGAACTAAACTTAAATCTTCACTTTTTAATATAAGCTGAAAAATTCAAAACTCTCTACGTTTTCTAACTCATGAAAGGCTTTTCTGAAAATAATACAGGGAAAAAATTCAAAAATACTGTTCGCTTGGTTATTTATTGTAGTCTATACGTGTAAGTGTGCAAAGTTTCATCTTTCTAGGTCCTTTAGGAGGTTCTGGAGGGTGTGAAACACACACACTTCTAGTACTTTTAAGGGCTTCTGGAAGGTGGTAAAAGACGCACACTTCTAGGTGTTTTAGGGGCTTCTGGAAGGTGGGAAAAGATACACAATTCTAGGTAATTTAGAGGCTTCTAGAAGGTGTGAAATGACACACACCTCTAGTACCTTTAAGGGCTTCTGGAAGGTGTGAAAAGACGCACACTTCTAGGTTCTTTAGGGTCTTCTGGAGGGTGTGAAAAGACACACACTTCTAGGTCCTTTGGGGTCTTCTGGAAGGTGGGAAAAGATACACAATTTTAGGTAATTTAGAGGCTTCTAGAAGGTGTGAAAAGACACACACATTAGGAAATTATGTCTTTATTTGTACTAGGGGACACCTGCTTAAAAGTTTTCAGTTTCCTTGGTCTTCTGGGTTTCCAGTTTTTTTTTACTTGGTTTTGTGTTTAATCACATTTTGGAGCCCCCATGGGAATCTTAGATCATTTTATATGTCTGCGCCCTTTTGAGCTAGAGGTTACCCGCTTGTAAAAGCTCAGATTATTTGGGCTTCTGGACTCCAAGATTTTTCCGACTGGACATAGCAACTGGTATTTATTTTAGTTTTTTTTATTATCAATCGTAAAAAAAAAAATATATAATCGGAAATCTGACTTCGTTAGATTCTGTTCCTTGGTATAAACTATAAATGAGCAAAAAGTTTCATCTTTCTAGGTCATTTAGGGGATTCTAGAAGGCGTGCAAATACACGCACATTAGGATATTATATATAAATACTAGGCTTAGTAAATAATCAAATATATTATCATTTTAGTTGATACCATTTTTGGCACGATTTCACCTTTTGGTTTCAACGCACGTTGCTTTTTAGCATCTAGCTTAGCAATATTCAATAAACTCGTAAAATTAACAAAATATTTAGAAAGGTTTTATGTTAAATAAACTGCTGAACTCGTAATATATCAGGTAGTATATTATATTATTACATTTTTAGCACATTTGCGTTTCTTATATGTTTTAATATTAAATTTAAAGCTAGTAAAACAAGTGAAACTCATAAAATCATGAAGTAGATTGTAATATTTAGATATAAAGAAATAACGAATAAATCACAAATGTGATGCAGTGGCATTTTTTCTCAATCTAAAAATGACAAGTAAAAAAGGAGAGAAGAATATTAGAAAAAAAAGAAGGGATCAATGTCACTTTCCCGGCACTCTCCAGCTTGAAGTTTACTTGGGTGAGTCATTAGGTTGGTAATCCGGCCCTGTCTCTGCCAACCGTAGATTATGTGTTTGGTTACTCGGTGTTGTTTCTATAATCGGTACAGTCAAAACAAGTAATTTTATGAAATAGACATTTCATCTATAATTTTGCAGTGATCAATTCCGTCCCTTTAGTAAAATCAACAAGTATAGTTAGAATAAAAAATAAATTAATTCTTAGTAACGACATTGTGTACTACATAATGAGATAAGAGCCAATTATTGGCATATAAATAGGACATAATTTATATATGATTAAAAATTATGTAATTTTACAACTTTTAAACTGCTTGTATGTTAAAAAAATTGTTTGTATTTTAGCATATTATAAATATTTGGTTGTGAACGTCTCTTCTGAACTTCTGGTTAAATTAAATTTCAGCCCTATACATTAAATGCTTTGGCTTAGCAGTGGCATGGTAAAAGCATAAAATAGGAAGTTTGACCTCTTATAACTCCTCAGCTATGGTGAGTTGAAATCAATGAATCAGTATATATTTTATAAGTATACACTTGTTAAAATAGTTCAACAAAATGGCGATGGCCATAAGTAATAAGGATTGTTAGGGTAGTTCAGAGTAAAAACATTCTCACCATTTTTAAGAAGGATTGGGAAAGCCATAATGTTAAATCGGTGACCTGGTGGTCTAGGGGTAAGGTGTCAGTACTTATGTGCTGGCAGCCGGGGTTCAATCCTCGGTCTCGGCACAGATTTATCTGATTACCAAACCCTTCCTTCACCTCTGACAAGACATCTTGTGAATGTGGGGAATGCCAAACCTCCACCGTGGTTCGGATTCCACGTTAAACTGTATGTCCTCCATTTCATCTCACAATCACCCTACCATTACACATTAGCGTGAGTGTGTATAACCCGAACGGGTAGTAAGACGCGGTGCAAATAATAATTATAATAATCATAATGTTAAATCAAATTTTAAAATCTATCTCCAGTCTACCCGGCTGAGATCCCTTTTTTCAGTAGTTTCCTATTGCTAAACTTATTTTACAGTGTGACAGTCGATAAATGACTAAACACATATAAGAATGGTGAGCATTATTTTTTTAGGAAAAGCAGAAAAATTATTACAAAAGTAAATATAGTTTGTTATTGTATGCCATGTATCTCTTTCCTCCAAAAAAATAAATAAGAGTAAAGAGAGAGATAAAAACAGATTTGAAGCACAAAATTATTGATTAACATTCACTTTTAATAGATTATACTAAGGGTAACATTGAGTTATATAAAGTCAAACAATAATTTAAAGAACATTAGTTTCATTGTCAATAAAAACTCTGTTCGGAGAAGTATATAAGTGGTAGCGTCAGGCTTTTGTTTGAGTTTTGATGACTAATGAATAAATTGACTTTTTTTTCTGAAGTGGCCTTATCGTTGATAATAACCACAATGACAAAAAGTGGCTGAGATCATTCATTATACATTACTTTCTCTTCAAAGCCTATAAAGTAAATAAAATGTATGAAGGTTTGACTCGAATTATTTGTACTAAAAAGTTTTAGTTTTATCTATATTTTTGGCTTTTACTATTGATTATATATAAATTTAGGAAGTTGGCTACTTATCACTTCAAACTAATAAAGAACTTGGGTACAATATTTATAATATTACGAGGCAGTAAGCCAAAATAAAAACAACTCTAGGAACAAATTATAGATGATCAAGAAACATTTTTGAGAGACGCATGAAAGAAAAAATTAAAACGAAGACAATTTCTTCCAGTTTAACGGGAATTAATATACATCACATTATTAGATAGGGACTTTAATTAACACTAACCCACTTTGGTGGCCACGTGGTCTAAGGCGTCACTCTTGCAAAAGACTGGACGGCCGAAGACAGGGAAATCGGGGTTATAATCCTGGTAGTTTGTACTGGGGGTTTTCCCCCCCCTAAATAGTATTCCATTCTTCATCCCCGCAAATTCAATGTACACCTTTTCTTAAACTAAACCTTTATCTCCCTCCCCACTATACATACTAACGTAGTTTGTATATATGCGTAAACCCGAACGGGTAGTAAGACGCAGTCCTAAAATAAAAATAAATGGCCCACAAATGTAATTTGTGACTGCGTGGAAATAAAAATGTTTACATACCCTGTGTAGGGCCTACAGTTAATGAAGCGTCACGAATCGAGGTTATTTGGTGACATCCATAGGTGGTGCCAGCTCCCTACGAAACATGGTGTACCTGGTTCACCGTAGCTAATTCTGCCAATAGACCAGCTCTGTGACAATGCCAGCTACGGTTCGTGTGTGTGGGAGGTTGGGGGGTGTCAAATTAAATTAGTAAGGCAACTGAAACTAACTGAACACACCTGCTGTCGGTTAAAAATGTTCCCATCACACGTGCGCACGCCTACAAAATTAAATTAGTAAGGCAACTGAAACTAACTGAACACACCTGCTGTCGGTTAAAAATGTTCCCACCACACGTGCGCACGCCTACAGTCTATTTGAGCCAATGAAATATCGATGTTAACCCCTCGTACCATCAAACAAAACATTGACTTGATTAAGTATTGAGGTCCTTTCATGGACGCAGAGTAGCTTAAAACATTTATATGTTGAGTTTATATTCTTTTAAATACTCATTCTATAAAATCTTGGATGAGATACGTATCAAAAATGGTGTAATATATAATTAGACATATTATATTTAATTTAAATAAGTGTACGCCTACACATTAACAGTAATTATACCCACCTCAGTGGCCACATGGTCTAAAGCATCAGTGTCGCCATAGACTGAACCACTAATGAGATCGATATTCGAATTCTGTTTGGGTTTACTGAGAGTAATTTTCCCTAAATGGTTTTCAACTATCCCTCCCCGCAAATCTTGATACATTTCCTCTTAATACAGCCTTTATCATCCCTAGCACGGAGTAATTAGTACATAAGCGTAAAACCTGAACTAATTGTAAGACGTGGTACTAAAAGAAACTGTTATTCTGTTATTTTGAAATTAGTGCCTATCCAATCAGGTTATACTAATACGAGAACATTAATTATTAATATTAATGGAATAGGGATGAGTAAGGTGGAATTTTAGTTAGGGAGACGAGGGAATATTTATCCATGAAAATGTGTGTACATTTCCTTTAAAGTACGTCTTCCTCCTTCTAAACACAGCATCGTAATTAATACATATACGGACAGGCAGAACGGGTAGTAGGTCGAGGTGACAAGAAAATAAAACAAATAAAATGAGAGTTTTTCTCGTCTCTATAGAGGAACGAGTGAAGAAGATAGTAAAGATGTCAAACTGTCCAAATTAACAGTGAAATAGTATGCGGAAACCACGGTAAAAAAATTCACATTAGGAAAACTACTCTTAATACACCTGGAAGGGATTCAAACTCCGACCTCTATTGTCAACGGTGACCAAATAGAATTCGTGCTTAAGGCCTTATAACAAAGGCCAGAAACTTTATTGAGGTCCTAATCGTGTTATAAGTTTATCAAAGGTTCCGTGATCAGATGTAGCTTCCACACTCTGCCTTTATTTAGAACCATAAATATATTATCCTTAAATTAAATCTTTCTTCAATAACTTATGTCCTCGTCTTCCTAGAGAAAAAACTTAGAATAAATAAAACGTACTTTTTTTGCTTCGCGTTTTACTGCCGATTTGGTTTGTATGCTAAACTATTTAATTTTTTTATAACATAACCGATTATAACAGATAAAGGTATTTTTGTTTCCACTCAAATTATATTTGGAGATTACTTGATGTTACTGCAAGAATATGAGAATCAAAACACCAACGTTTAGTGAAAATGTAATTTTCTTACGCGATCGACTGAAAAGTACCGCGAGCTCGACATTTTGCCTTAGAGCATTCGACTACCCCATCGGATAGCGTAACTTTTTTATGTGCAACCTTGAATGTAATGAATCACTAGCAAGAGTGGTGTACCCCACACCGGTGATCACACGCTATAAGGCGCCGGTCTCCTAATAGACTATATTGCCTTTGGTGAGGGAGATCAAGGTTAAAGTCTCAGCCAGGCGAACTTGGGATAGTTTTCCATTTGAGATGTTTCGCATTGATGTTCTTATTCCATATATACGTTTAATATCTGAAATAACTTTCTCCTTTAATACCCCATTAATTAAGCCTTTAAGATGTCCGCTTCAGTAATCGAGGAATTTCCGCGCAGACGTTCATCTCTATCGCTATATTTAATTTTACAATGTACTATTTGAAAATACGCTTCACGCCAAAATAAAGTCAAAATATTCCAACAGGGTTCATTTCCCTTAACAACACTATATTCAGTTTATGTTAATATAAACATTTTTGTGAAAATTTGACATCAGTTCATTTTCAAATACTTTCTAATCATATTTGCAGAGCTACGAGATTAGGTTATATTTAAAAAAAAGGGCTCTAGATTTGGCATTCCTCTAACAAATACAGTAATTTTTGAAAGGCCCTCAACAGAAAATGTTAAGATATTTGCGGTGAGCTTTCGTGTTTGCCTTGAGATAATAAGCTTCATAGTTTTCTTTACCCTCTTTCTTATTGACACGATTAAAAGATTGGTGGTAGGTGAAGGGCAAAAGGGAGTATAACATTTGATAAAATAGAGAAGTAGTTCTAGAAAGGATAAGAACCATTGTATCTTAAGTCGTGCAGCCTGACAACGATTGATACTTTCTTGATGACTGAAGCGGCCACCTTGGTAATGTTGGTGTTAAATGCCACAGTTATAAAAAATACTTTAATATACTAACAGCCCCCCAACTAAATTAATAGACACATAAGGGTCTGTCTTAACCCCTGTTAGGAAAGATTCATATACAGGTCTAAAACATTTATTGGTTAAAAGTATAGTAACATTTTAAATCGGTACTCCTATTTAGAAAAAATATTTTTCTACGCTCTTTTCAATATAAGAAAAAAATAGGTATTAACTTTTATGGACATACAGTGGAACCTCGTCTAACCTATCTAACTGGGAACGGCTGCCACCCTGATTAACGATAATCCGGAAAGACCGTAAATTATAGAAAAGATCACTAAAACCATATATACTACAATCAACCATTTTTTTCACAATAACAAATATTATAAAACACTTGAAACATCAAATAAATTTTAAAATGACACCTGGTCATGGGGATCGAACCCGGAACTTGTGGTTTAGTTCACCAATGCTATATACCTTTGAGCTATCCAGAGCCCGTCCCAAAAACAAAATTGCTGTCCGGATAGACAAGAAATCCGGATAAATGAGGGCAGAATAAATGAGGTCCCACTGTATATAAACAAAAATTTTATTGAAGCAATTAACATAGCGCTAGCAATTTTTAACGAAATTGACTTAGGCAATTCTACCACTCAAACGCCTCGTACATGGAACTTCAAGGGTTGAAAATAGCCCACAGTTTGAACTAATCGATTGATCCACTGTGACTAATTATAACTGAAGTAATTAGTTAGGCAACTATTCACTCTAATAAAGACAACATAAATTCACTTCCCCTCCTCTACCTGTCCAGGCCGCCATGACAGGTGAGCGATGGCAACTCCATCACTCGACATCATGCGAGCTTTCAACTTTGGAGTCACGTGCACTCAAGTTGTAGAGACCTGTGTCAAGGTGGCTATATAGATCCTAGAACAGTCGTCAAAGTGTAAAGACTTTTGTCAAGGTGTTTATCTGGACCAAAAAATACTCTATCTACAGAGACTTATGTCAAGATAACTACCAGGATTAAGCTTAAGTGAACAAACAAAATAATGATATCAAGATATTATAGAATGACTATCGTTGTACTTGTAAACAAACAATATTAGCTATGTTGTTTCTAGCTAATAATAACTTTTAAACGATCGTCTCTAAAGCTATCGAGCCACCGAGACTAGAACTTCCATTCAAGTGATACAGACATTCCTCCATAGGAGCGCTAGATTCATATTATAGCATAAACTATGTAAATAAACTTACAAATGCAAATATAATTAGTAAATGTATTGTGTTAATGATCATTCTTGTTTTATTTTGCTAAGTAAACCATAAATGAGATACTATATTATGTTAAGGTTAATAAAACTTAAAAATAATCCAAGGACGATGTGGAGATTAGCCATTGGGCTACATTTACATTGTACGTATATATATTATATATTGCTACTACACAACTATTATTTATTTAGCGCTATCAAAATAAATTGACATAATAATAGTAGTAATAATAATAGTAATAATAACCCTAAAATCTCATCATTTGAATTAATAATGCCTTCCTTTTAATATCAATCATCTATGAAGTAATCGGTTATATGTCCAGTCATTACTCCATCATACACTTGTGAAAAATAGGATTCGTTCCTTCTCTATAAAATCACTATGCTCCCAATTATCTCTTATACAACCATGTCCTCCCAATTATATCTGTATACAACTATGTCCTCTCAATTATCTCTCTATACAACTATGTCCTCCCAATTATCTCTCTATACAACCATATCCTCCCAATTATATATCTACACAACCATCTCCTCCCAATTATCTCTCTATACAACTATGTCCTCCCAATTATCTCTCTATACAACTATGTCCTCCCAATTATCTCTCTATACAACCATATCCTCCCAATTATATATCTACACAACCATCTCCTACCAATTATCTCTCTATACAACTATGTCCTCCCAATTATCTCTCTATACAACTATGTCCTCCCAATTATCTCTCTATACAACCATATCCTCCCAATTATATATCTACACAACCATCTCCTACCAATTATCTCTCTATACAACTATGTCCTCCCAATTATCTCTCTATACAACTATGTCCTCCCAATTATCTCTCTATACAACCATATCCTCCCAATTATATATCTACACAACCATCTCCTACCAATTATCTCTCTATACAACTATGTCCTCCCAATTATCTCTCTATACAACTATGTCCTCCCAATTATCTCTCTATACAACTATGTCCTCCCAATTATCTCTCTATACAACTATGTCCTCCCAATTATCTCTCTATACAACTATGTCCTCCCAATTATCTCTCTATACAACTATGTCCTCCCAATTATCTCTCTATACAACTATGTCCTCCCAATTATCTCTCTATACAACTATGTCCTCCCAATTATCTCTCTATACAACTATGTCCTCCCAATTATCTCTCTATACAACTATGTCCTCCCAATTATCTCTCTATACAACTATGTCCTCCCAATTATCTCTCTATACAACTATGTCCTCCCAATTATCTCTCTATACAACCATATCCTCCCAATTATATATCTACACAACCATCTCCTACCAATTATCTCTCTATACAACTATGTCCTCCCAATTATCTCTCTATACAACTATGTCCTCCCAATTATCTCTCTATACAACCATATCCTCCCAATTATATATCTACACAACCATCTCCTACCAATTATCTCTCTATACAACTATGTCCTCTCAATTATCTCTCTATACAACTATGTCCTCCCAATTATCTCTCTATACAACCATATCCTCCCAATTATATATCTACACAACCATCTCCTCCCAATTATCTCTATATATAACCATATCCTCCCAATTATCTCTCTACACAACCACGTCCTCCCGATTATCACTCTATACAACCATGTACTCCCAATTATCTCTCTATACAACTATGTCCTCCCAATTATCTCTCTATACAACCATATCCTCCCAATTATATATCTACACAAAATTATATCTGTATACAACTATGTCCTCCCAATTATCTCTCTAAACAACCATGTCCTCCCAATTATCTCTCTATACAACCATGTACTCCCAATTATCTCTCTATACTCTCCTCACTCTTCGTGATTCATACGACCAGTGAATAAAGCCGTCCATCCATCTTCGACACGCTCGAGAGATCGACTAACAGAAAAGGAAGACGGTCCAGTGAAACCTCCCAGATAAACGCAACACCCCTAAAGCAATAACAGCTTAAATTAAACTTACGCATCACAGAAAACCAGTAATAAATATTCCAAAAACTTAACTCTGGAAGGGGAAAAAACTTCAGCAGTAGTGACAAGTATTTACATAAAACCTTGCAAAAAAAAAGTGCTGATTCTATAATGAATTTTGCAGCCCAAATTAAGACCTTTAAAAATGTATAAGCTGTATTCAACAGATCAATATGCAATTAACAATATCTTTACTTCTCCAGATAAGACTTGAGAAAATAAAATTTAAAATAAACCTAATATAAAAAAATTCTATATATTTAAAATTTTAAATTGAGACAATGTTACCTTGGTAGTGTTACTGCTCTGACTAGGAATATTGTTGGAGATAAACTATGTCAACAAACTTCCCATGGGCGTAGATAAAAAGCGTAGCTATATCAGTAAGTAAGAGATTGAAAGTCGAAGTTCGAATCCAGGACAAGTGCAGGGAGGGGTAGTTTCTACATATGATTTGTTAAGTGTTGCTCTCTCACCCCTTATCATTGGTATTTCGGGTGCATTTCTTTTAAAATAGCCTACTCATATAGCACGTGCTATAATTATGAACTTTAAAGAAAATAAAAAAGCGCAGACTGAGCTCATACTAACCGCGTCACTCTGTACTGTGATATAAATATAGTTTACACACATTAGGCCCTACTTAAGAACTATCCTATAAACTCTTACATTTTCAAGATGAATATAAAGTAATATTAGCTCAACTTATGAAAAATGGAAAAGGGGGAGGGTGATTAAAACAAATGTATTGATCAGATGTATGAAACTCTTACAATCTCAAAGTGACATTTACAAAACAATAAAAATATACATTTGTGTTTAGATATGCGTTTAAAATCACAAACCAATAATTGTAATTGAAATATATAATTTATTGAAATTGGCCAGAAAATGCATTAATCTGGCCCTGTATAGTCAAGGTTGACACGGTGGCATAGAAGTAGGAGTTAAATTCTCGCCTGGATATTGAGGTACTTTTTTTCTAAATGATTTCTCACTCTTCCTTACCGAAAATGTTGATGCGCACTCTTTAAATTCAACCCATCTAATCCCTATCCCGTAAGTGTAAATACGAGGGTATCCCGGCTGGGCAGTAAGTCATCAAGCCCAAAAATCAGTGAATTATTGATGTTTAGTTAATTTGCTACCGTAGTTCATAATATATACAAAATAAAGTATATTATATAAACTAATCATGATGGAAAACCAAGTATTTATGTCCAAAAAGTATACAAATGGCATAAAATATAAATTAAGTATTTTATGTATATATATTAAATGTTACAGAAACAGTGTGTGTCTTATTTCTTTTTATCAAGAAGCCATAGGTCTACTTCCAACTAAATGTTGTTCTTGTCTTAAAATCTAATAAAATGAGTTTGGAAGACAGGAAAAAGTCAGGATGTGATAAATTTTCAGTGTCGGCTGATATAAGCTTGTAGCTTTATCTCCATCAAACCCGACTTGTTGTTCACTAACATAAAATCTAGAACGATCAATTTTTCCTACTTTTCAGGAAGGTAATTAATAATGAAAACATAACGTGTTGCCTTGACCTAATGACCTCTGCCCCCGTGACATGTAAGAAAATCACAAGATTGATAGCCTAAAAAAATAAATTGTAGAATGAACATGTTGAGAGAGTAAACAATCAATTACTTTATGCGTCCTGACGTTGGAACCTTCAAAGGTCCAAATCGTGTTTTAACAAAGGAAATTGTAGCACAAAGATACAATTAATTCAGTCTTTCTAAATATTGGTTTTGTTTCGTTTACAACAAATGAATCAATCATAAAGTAAATATGTCTTTATTGTTTGTTACTAATTTATTTTTTTCAACACGGCGTCTCTATCTATCTGTTTGGATTTTACGCGTATGTACTTTTTTACTCTTTTTTTTACTTTGTCTTTACCCCTTGAAGAGAGAATTATTGTGATTGTCAAAAAAATCAAACACCAGACTTTCCTAAATTACGACTTTTCATGTCCCCCTGGAACAGAAAAAATTGTTTTACGGTGCAGTATGTCTGTCTCTTCAACTAGAACTGAAACAATTTTACTGATCAGGCTTAGACTTGGTTTCTAGAGTTTTCATGAGGTTCCCCCGAGAATTTTTGAAATGAGATATCTAAATTAAGAGTGCCTAGTAATGAGAAAAAAGAGAGAAAAATAGATGTTCTCAAAATCTGTTTAAATGATTTATATTAAATTTTATATACAGACAATGTTAAACATTACAAACCAAATGGCAATTTTATTTTTCAATGAAAATGAATTAGGGTTACTTTTGCAGTAATTTCCAATTTGATCACATATTCACAACTATTTGAGATACTATATATATATATATATATATATTTACTACTATTAAATATAAAAAAAATTTGTTTAAAATATATTTTTATAAAATCGATAATTTCTTAGCTATAAGCCAATATATATATTTTTGATGTAAGTCTTGGGGTAGTTATGCTCTTTAGTTGACATAGATGTCATGTTTTCTTAATGGCTTTGTAACAGTGTATGCTAATTGGTGGAATGTGATGCTCCTTTTAATTTGTTTCGTCCCCTAGGAGAGAGAATGTTGTCAATTCGAATCCTGATTACTCATGAGTGAAGAAACTATCGAAGGGAGCATTTACTGTTAATTTTCCGTGGCCCCAGGGCATTCATTACATGTTCAATACTGGTCAGTTTCCTAATTATTACGCCAATAATGCTGTGCTAAGTGCCATTAACGATTTTATTTTTATCTACGGTAAGGGAATCCTGTAGTAAGGTTTTGACCGAAAAGCACAATTACTTCAAGAGTTATGTGTGAATATTCTAAACTGTTCCTCCTACCAAACAACTTAAATATATTCATACGGAAGGTCCGTGATCTGATAGATACGGAGCAAGAAGTTTGTATTTCAAACTATTCTTTCTACGGCAAAGTTAATTGCAAAAAAAATACAAGTTTTTATTTGTTCTTCCTACCAAACAACTTAAATATATTCATACAGCAAGTCTGTGATTTGACCATAAAGTTTATATTTTTAAACTGCTCTTCCTACCAGAATCATACTATAGTTATGTTCAGTGATTGCAAAAAAAAATTTATTTGTTCTTTCTACCAAACAAATCAAATATATTCATATGTCAAGTCAGTGAGATACCTGCTGCAGGTAAAGGACTCATACATCAAGTCAAGTGATCTGCAGACGATCAATGTTGATGTCTGAGAGCCATACATAGCATAGCGTCTCAACAACAGATCGGGTGAAGAAATGCGCACGCAGTTGCGTGGAAAAAATCACCCTTAGTGCACACGATAGAGGTTCAATGATAATGACGAAATACCTTACATAAATTCAATAACACCAACATCAATGTGGGATCATATGTGGATATATTGAGAACTAGTGTCATGAGGGTGTAACAAACTTAAATTTTAAAACATGTATAGTAATCAAAACATAC
Source organism: Timema poppense (assembly GCA_902141375.1). Classification (NCBI taxonomy): domain Eukaryota; kingdom Metazoa; phylum Arthropoda; class Insecta; order Phasmatodea; family Timematidae; genus Timema; species Timema poppense. The sequence continues at coordinate 107,235 of CABFOV010001589.1, forward strand.
ATACATATATATGTATACATATAATTAAATCACGATGGTGTATTATTAGAACAAATTTATATCAAGTTAATTGGTAACAAATATATTCATTAATGTCAAAAATTTACAATTTATACATATATGTTAATTTAAAAGTCAATAACATTTGTAAGGTCAAATATTCAAACAATTATTAGATAATTAAAATGTAATTATATTTTAGAGGTAATTTTCTTCAATTACTTAGTTGTATACAAATTCTTATTTGGCATAGTTGAATGATAAAGATGTCAGGTAAAACGCCTAAAAGTGTGATGAAAGTGTAGCAAACATATATTTGAAAACATATAAAACAAAACATAGATAATAGTATACATTGAAAATGTTAACAACTTGATGTATTGTAAGAACAGATTTACATCTAGTTGAAAAGTTAATTGGTACCGTATCAAATTATTAATATAAAAATTAAATCAGAAACACATGCGCTGGAAAGGTAGTATATTAGAGGGAGAAAATCTTTGGGGATCTATAATGATAAAATATTCTTATGTCTGATAATAACTCAATATTTAAATACTTTAATGGTTTGCAGGAAATAGAGAAGCTGTTGATTTAATTTTCTATTATTTTGTTAGTGAATTTATTAAATCAACAAATTTAAAGTCCCTGAGGCATTACAAACCCCTAATTTGAGACAGTTATCAAATTCTATAAAAATATTTTAATGTTTGGCGAAAATATAAAATCGGTTACTTTATATTTTATTTGTGTTAATGGAATGAATAAACACACTATCTCTAGATATTAGAGCGTCACAAACTATGAATTTATGTAAAATTTATATAGACGTGATTTTTTCCTACATTTTTAACTTATGAACTTATATAAAAGTTATAAATTATGTCATTAAAATATGTAATCACCGTGATTTTTTCCTATTTAAAATAAAGTCAAGTTTCAATTACTTGGCTGTATACAAAATTGTATTTGACATAGTTGAATGATTATATAAATAAATGAACTTGACATAGTTGAATGATAAATCTGACAGGTAAAACACCCAAAAGTGAATTGAAGGTGTAACAAACATTTATTTGAAAACATGTAAAACAAAACATATATAATATTAAAAATTGAAAGTGTTACAACTTGATGTATTGCTAGCACAGATTTACATTTAGTTGAAAAGTTAATTAATACCATATCAAATTATTAATATAAAATTAAATAAGAAGCACATGCGAGGAAAAGGTAGTATATTAGAGGGAGAAAATCTTTTTGGGTCTATAATGATAAAACATTCTTATGTGTGATAGTAACTCAATATTTAAATACTTTAATGGTTTGCCGGAAATATAGAATCTGCTCATTTAATTTTCTGTTATTTTGTTAGTGATTTTGTTAAATAAACAAATTTATAGTCCCTGAGGCATTACAAACCCCTAATTTGAGACAGTTATTAAATTTTATAGTAATTTATTAATGTTTTACGGAAATATAAAACCAGTTCATTTACTTTTAATTGTATTAATGGAATTAATAAACACACTTCTATATATATTTAAAGCGTTACAACTTATGAAAAATGTATATAGACGCCGTTATTTTTCCTAGATAATTAACTTATGAACTTATGTAAAAGTTATATATTATTTTATCATAATATATATAGCAGTCATGAGTTTTCCCTAGGTCCCGAAGGTCCCGGGTTCGATTCCCGTGTCCAGGTGTCATTTTTCAGAATATGATATCTATGAGGGACTATCCCCACTAAAATGCATTAACAATAGTTTCGGCTATTTGTTTCAATTTTATGTTTATATTTTAACGTCAATAACCAAACACCCTCTTCCTATCCTATAAATAACCCATATTAACCCATATTAGTTAAAATTAAAAACCAATATTTAAGCAGGGAAACTGGTGGAAAGGAAAATATTAATAGTATTTTTGTTCTTCCTTTCTACTCATATCCTACAGCACAATTTTTTTATTTTTTTTTTATTTGCTAGAGCTATACTCATATCCTACAGCACAATTTTTTTATTTATTTTTTATTCGCTAGAGCTATATTAACTACACCTGTGTAATCAGTAAATCCTGAAGCTTACTACTTTGAGATATTTAATATTTCATTCTGGCAAGAATGACACATGTATATTGCAATATCTTACCTGTCTTTGATTCTCCAAGGATTCTCAAATAATATATTCTAGGGATTTTTTAATCATAGTAATAACAACATTTTCTTACTAGTTATTTTATTGACAGACAGTAGGTGATTAATAAATTTTATTTAAGATATTTATAGTATACAAATTTAAAAAAATTACAATCACCAATGTTATTTAGGTCTTGTGAGATGTACAAGTAACTAAGCTGAGCTCGTCTGGTATGGTTGATTGACGATGTTGTAGTTCGAAGTCTGCCTTATTAAACTAATGATATTTCCAACTATCCCTCCACACGTGTGCTGGTACACTTATCCTCATAAATACTTTCATTATTCCTACCCATTAGCATATTTAAATTATTGAATGAGTAGTAATAATACCATTAATTAAATATGAATATGTCTGTGCTATCACAAGATATTGAAAAAGTCATATTTACTCATTTTATTCGTTAGATGGAGCAGAATTAAAGTTATTAAGAAATGATTACATGTGAATATAAGTTTGGCTTATCATAATCATTTAAATGCGTTTGTGTACGTGTGTGTGAACTTTCCACCTTACCTTAAACCAACTTTAGTTAATTTATAAACGCTATATAAACAGTGAAACTGTTTGCAATAATATACTGGTTTATCCTTTCTACTTATTAATATATAATATATATTTTCAATCAAGCAGGGTTTTTTTGCTAACGTTATATGTGTAAAAAATAAAGCATAGCATTACCAGTCTATCAGTCTCATTCCGGCAAAGTTGTCTCGCCACAATTTATGTTAGACAATCGCCAAGAGATGATACTCCCCCCTTTCTCACGGGCCGGCACGTCGCAGAAGGAGTTCCCGAGACTGCAAGCTCCCCCCACGTCTATCCCATCCAATGGGCACACATTAAAATATAATAGGGCTAGGGTACGCATTAAAATCTAACGAGCACAAATAAAAATCTAATGGGCTAAACAACAACACACTGCTCACGGAAAATAAGCTTTTGAGTGGAATGTGGGTGGGGGAATAACGGTAAATCAACCAAATGTGTAAAGTAGGTTAATGAACTCTCCAAATCGGGGTCAAAGGTCAAATTACCGCGGTAGGACATCCAGGCAACTATAAACTTAATATTTAAGAACTCTTTTCACAAACATTCCCCGTCCTCTTTGGGATCAAGGGTTAATTGTTGACACATTAACTTTCAATTTCAACATAATTTTGATAGTATTTCCTCTTGTGATAAAATTCACAGCCTGTCGATTTATTGTATCCTTAAAATGATTCCAAGATAAATAGGACCTCCATCAAAACTCGAATTGGGTCAGCTCACTTCTGCTGGGAATAATTCAAACTCTTTTCATACTGGAGTTAAAGAAGTGATCTCTTACCAAAAAACCTACTCCCGAAAATGTTGATTTAAACTGATAATATAAATCAAAATTGAGAAGTAAGAAATATGAATGGAAAAGATAAAATAGTCTGAAAATATAAACGAATCGATATAAGATATAAACTCTTCCTTTGAAATTTACAGATCGCGAAATTCGAAGCTCATAGATTTTAAAAGTCAACAAGATTGCCGCTCTCTGTTTGGTCTATATCTTTTCTCTAACGCTAGTTCTCCTGATTGCTACTTGGGGCGCCAGCTTGAACTACACAAATACAATGGCCTCAATACACGAAACACTGTTTGTAAATATTGTCCATCTCGACGAAAATTCAAAAGATGAATTGGCCAACACTGGTAAGTGTTCAATATATTACAATTAATATATAAATAAACAATAATATATTATATTATTGTTTATTTATATATTCTCATGTCATCTTAAATTCGTAAGACATTTAGATACCGTATTTGTTTGTATAAAATACAAGCTACGGAACTATGTCATTCTTGATCGAGACGTTCATCGCGATTATCGTTTTAGACGGATCGAGAGTTTGAGCATTAATCGAGATAGTGTGTTATTGTGCGCGATACGTTGATTCAGAGCTCTAGGACGGGCTTATAGTACGTCTGGTACATAAAAAAAAGCTGCACTTTTTGATTGGAATATGCCACTTTCTGGGGTCATAAATGAGGTCATAAGAGACCTTTTCAGATAGGGAGCCACATTAAAATCCGTGCAGGACACCAAAATGGCGGCTATT
>CABFOV010001590.1:0-17454 GCA_902141375.1 Timema poppense
GAGTGGGGTTTAAATAATAAAGTGTCAATTTCTATAATTGAATATGATGCTTAGTTTTAAAGGATTTGACTAATTGTGAATATACTGTAAAATAAACCGCCTATAAAATAAAAACTACTAATTTGCTTCTCCTTAGTTTTAATGTTTCACTTGTTTATTTAGTTACCAAAATAAATATTTTCTAAAATGGACTGTTCGCATAACCAAAGTATTTTTTTGTCTGTGTGTCTTGCTTTTTTTACTAGTCATCCAGACTATCTGTATATTTATACTCTCATGGGGTAGTCATAGGAGGGATGTGGAAGGTTTAGTTTTAGAAGAAATGTACCCAAATTTTCTTGGAGAGAGAGAGTGTGTGTGTGTGTAACAATTCATAACTTCTGTCTGGGATTCCAACCCCAACTTCCTTGCCAACCAGACCATACAGGGATAATGACATAGCCTGTGGGCGTGCTACTGCTACATTTTGAAAACTTCAACATTTATTTTACACTTTGGTTTGACTTATCACTTCATATAATATACAATAAATTTCAAAGATTAAATAACATGTACAGAATATATTCTTAGTAATTTATAAGGGAGTTTATAAAATCTTTTCCTATAAGGTATAAATCATGTTTATTTGTTAATAGTGTCTGGTTTACATAAAATGATTGACATTGGTACTTATAAGAAAATAGCACTTAAAATGTTATTTCTCATTTTAATATGTTGGTGGGACTTATTTTAAATCTGTATGATTTGTGAAGAGAATTACATTCACACTTGTAAGTTGTTTGCGGTTTATTTCTTGTTCCAGAAAATAAACATCAAGAATGCTTTCAACTTACAATTGATTGACTACATGACACAGATGGTGAAAAAAAAAGAGTTTGACATATCAAACTTTCAGGTATTCATTTTAAACATATTTTATCCATTCACTAATTGAAAATACTCTCATTTTGGATAATATCAGTCTATTTTTGTGATTATATTTAGGAAAAACTTATAACATATTAAGTTAATATAATTACTTTCACCCGTATTAATGTTTTTTGTTATAGTTGCTTAGTGTTATTATGTTATAATTAATGTTGTTAATTTAAGTAAGGCTTGAGACCAAATTTTAATGGAAGGGCATATCACCTTTATGGACTATGAAGTCAAATTTTTGGTCACATCACCTCATGTATCCAACACTGGCAGGACAAAGTTCATAACATATTTACAATTCTCAAATCCTTCAAGACACTCAAAACTCAAGATAAAATAATAGTCAGAATCAAGTTTTAAAATGCATTTGTAACAAAATTATGATATATTTTTGTTATATTATGGTGCTTACTAATGGCTTAGCCTTACATAGCTATAGGACAAAACCAGACCATTTACTAACGGAATTTAAATTCACTTTACAACAATTTTTCTTATAATTTGATTATTATTTTAATTCTATTTAGCAACTCGAGAATTAATCAGTCAACAAAATTAGAGTTGAAGAATAAAAACCATACTCATTTGGGAAAGCTAAGCTCTTATTTTAATAAACATTAAAAGGCAGATATAAGTGTAGGACCTGCACACCTACCAGAAAAAAAGTAGGCCTCAAATATTACAATTAAAACACAACAAAACACTAGTACGTTCTTCATGGGAACACTTGAAACCAACCTTTTGCAATTAAATCCTCGCAACCTATCTGCTGGATGAGGTTCATAGATGACATTTTCATGATTTGTACAAATTATGCTTGAGTAGGTTAATCAATTATAGCACCCTCAAATTCATCTAGAACTTACCCTTAACGAGACAATCATAATCACCAAAGCCACCAACGGTATTTCCATTTCTAATGTGACCATCCTCTTAATGTAAAATGCTTTCTTCCCTACAGCCTGACTACCAAAGCCAAACATCTATGTTCTGATGAATAATAATATCGTAACAAGTAATTTTGTAAACTCTCCAAAGCTTTCACAGCCCAATAATACCCTAAACACATACTTAGTCAAATAAATACAGCTCTATAAAATCAAGAGCTTATTAGGAAACAACCTTCAAATGCACTACAACACACACACAATCCAGTTTTATTTAAATCTTAAATTTATCATAAACACAGGCTACCATATCCCAACTTCATCACGTCTCACACAAAATCTTCTTAGCAGAGGTCCAAGGATCACATTAACACACCCCCATAATATCCTAAACATTCTGGTTCACCTTAAATTGCCAGACGCAGCTGCCACTAAAAGCAAACATTAGATCAAAGGTTCCTACCTATTTAGCAAACTAAGAGGCAGTACCTGCAAGATTATTCAACCCTCTACCTTATCAAGCAGAACCACACAAATCGAATATCCCCATGAAAGACCACTGTCACTGCTCCACAGTAAACCTCTTTTACCAATTACAATACAACCACTGCATTGGTGAATAGAGTCAATCCATCATAGGAGTGGAGTTGATTCTACCAACCGCACCTACCCTACCCTCTCTTCCTCTCTCTATTATTATACATTATTAATGGGATGATTATTATTTATTACTAAATATTTAAAAGTTTAAAGCTACTGTAAATAAAAACAAATGTATTAAAACACCCAAGCAAATCAAAAGCGTGAACAAAAATACTAGACTGAAAACAAATAAGGCACAAAAAGGCAAGGCAAGGCTATAAAGGAAACTACAAGAGTCAAGAGAGACAAGATCATTAAGGGGCAAGTGAAAACTCACAAAATATGTATATATTGTTAAATGAATGGTATATTAATACAACAGTTTTAAAATTTGAATAATTAAATATATGGCTGGTTTAACATGGCAACAAAACAGACATCACAGAAAGGTAAATAAGTAAATTAATCTGTAAAAAATAAAGAGTAAAAATATATAAAAAAGAGATTAAACTGTTAGTTGTACAAACTAAAGAAAAGCTTACATGAAAAAGATAGAATAATAGGGTGTGTGCACATTAACTAAATTTGTAAGTGGCAAGATAGGTTTGAAATTAAATAAATAATAAACAAAGAAATATTTTAAGGGGAACACGAGTAAGAGGGGACAGCATAGTTTACCTATTTTCCAACAGATGTGGACAACAGATAAACTTCAACCATGGGTCTCTGAAACCTATTTAAAATTGAAATTTTTTCGACCAAAACAAACATTGTGAAACTTACAAGGAAGTCACCCCATTACGTATAAAATTGGAAAAAACAAAAATCAGAATGTTACCATACGTTTTGGGTATCTGGATTGAATGGGTCTGAGTCAACAAAGGAAAAACATGGAGATCTTAATTCCTGAAGAGAGGAGAAAAAATGCCAATAAAATTCCACATTGAATTGAAAAGAAGAAAATTTTCACTCCAGAAATAATTGGATCATGACTTTATTTAAACAAAAGGAAGTCTTTAACACATAAATAATAAGTGAATCACCACAATTTGGAACAGAAATTAGGTTACCTACTTACAGAAAATAAAATAAAAGTCAAGTACACATATAAGCGAGTTGTACAACCCATAGAAAGAAGAGAAAGTGCTAGGGGTGTGTGACGTTCACTTTTTTGGTTTGGAGCAAAGTCAAGTCTAATATGGGAAATATTCTTGAAACCGAATCGAAGTTTGAATATTTTTCTATTTAATTTTGATTAAAACTGTGTTGTCATTGAGTATATTTTTATAACAGCAAACTAAATAATACCTTTTTAAACACTAATATGTTTAGCTTATCACTAACATATAAATGTTAAATTCACATTACCTTTATATTAAAAACACTTTTTTATGCATACAGCCTGATTGGGTAGTAAAACACTTACCTTTGCTTTAATATCATTGTATTTGCCCTGCATAGTGTTTCACTAACCTTTCACACACAAGATAGAATTAACAAAACACAAGAGTTAACCTATATTCAAGAATAAGAACAACGTGTAATGTCCCTGATTTGACCCTGAAGTATATTTGAAAGCATTGACAATATTCTCCCCTTAATTATATATATATATTTTATTCTATTTAAATTTTATATTTTATAATTTATTACTTGGCGCTTAAAGCACGTCTTCTTCTAAATTATTTAGATATGATAGTTACCAGATTCTAACTAGGAAATTACTAGTTATTTCTTGTTTTTAAGTTCACGCCCTGAAGTTAGGAGGCATCAGCTACTGTAACTAACTTTGGTGTGTGATGTAAAGTTGAGTCAAAATTGCAATATTTAATCTTTTAAAAATTAACTTCCTTCTCTCGAACAGCCCAGAATAATGTAGATGTTCAATTTGAGGCAGTGTCCGGTTCTCGGCCATTCTGTATCCTTCTATACGTTTTCGCGAACTAAACATTCTAGTAAGTTCTATTGAACTAAGATATATCACGAGTGGTGCAATTTCAGAAGTCACTGTGATGTCAGTCATTGTCACGGACGGATGTGTGCACGGCTCTCGAGCAACATGGTCATTTTTCAATACAAGTATCAATAATTATCATTGAATAAACTAAAATCAACTTTATCTGACGTTCTTTATTTCTGTCACAAAAAGTGAAGCCCAATGTCGGGGAATAATAATAATAATAATAACTATTACGTAAGATAGCAATAGGCGCACAATGTGGACCCATAGCAATAAACTTTGAAACATAGTGGCATAACAATTAGTGGCACAATGTGGAACCAGCTAATTAGTAACGTAACAAGTGGCGTCCAAACAAAGGGGCTCGTCAAAGGGTGTTACAAATGGCTCCCAACATGGAAACAGCTAAGACGTGTTAAGTGACGTTACAAGAGCGTTACAAATGGCGACCATACAAGGGCCCGTTACGAGAGAACTACAAACGTTTTAGCAAAAATATGAGTTTAAGTTAATTCGACAGGTGCATTTATAGAGAATTATTGAGATGTCCACTGTCACAAAATGGAACTTTATCTTCTTGCATTTATACTAAACCTCTTTTAACAAGGAATATTTTACAAAAAATCAAATCTCAAACTCTAATAGTTTTGACACAATGAAAGTTCCTGTGAAAGTGTGTCATAAATCCAAAATGGCGGACTGTCCTTCAAAATATCAGAAAACCAGCAACTGAATTTTTGCGGATTTTCTTGGAGGCAGTTTTTATTGGTCCTGTTTTGATATTTTGAATGTCTAGGTTTAGCCTTTTTTGAGTCTAATTTGACTATATTATATTTATTATTCCCTGTTCTGTTCTTCCGACATGGGAACTCTACTGTTCGCTATTAAGTAAAGTCTGGTTTTATAGTTGGTTAAGTAACTTTACCCTAATAACTACCAATAATATTAGTCACTATTACCATCATAATACTAATGTACAATGGTCACAGGTAAGAAAGACAGGGAAATCCTGAAGAAGTCTCGATTTTTTATCACAGAAAACCGAGAAGTGTCATAGAGTTTAATTCAAAATAAGGTACTATCGTGAAAATTAATATTTAGTTGAGACATTGATTTTGCATTTAAACACTAAACCAAAAGTTTGAAATTTAGATTCTCAAATATTAACATAGGCTAATGTTTTGTCTAGATTAAGCATTTCATCATAAGATGGCTATGGAGTGTTACTCTTTTATATCACATCCACACATTGCAAAAAATATATCCTATAACATTTGGTGTAAGACCAGAGAAAAAAGATTTATAAATATAATGATCTTTAGTACCTATTATAATACTTTAAAATATTTCATCAATTTAATAAACATAAAAATCATACACTTAAGGAAAATTGGTAATTGGGTAAGTCAGATAAAATTTAAAAAATTGTGTGAAAACCTGTAAAAGTCTGGAGATTTATCTTTTTGGTAAGAAGTTTGTTAATCATGTTTGCCATATAGCATTTTATAAATTATATTTAATAGCTAAGGCTATATAGTTATGTTTTATATATATATATATATATTTTTTTTTTTCCCCCCAGCATTAAACATTTCTTAAACATTCTGCTTCGTGAAATTTCATAACATTTCTGTAGCAACCATATTTCTCATTTGACTTTTATTTGTGTGTTTGGTGTTTCTTTTTTGAAAGTTCAAATCTAACTAATGTGTGTATTAGGTGGCTGGCTGCACTCTAGATGCCAGCACAAAAATATACAGCTATAGAGTTGATGGGGTTCACTCGGTGGCGATAAGGATGGCTGGGGGTCTTCACCAGGAAGAGAAGAAGAAGAAAAAAGGACAAAATGATGAAGAAGAAAATGATGAGAATCAACCTGAGGGGGACGAGTCGATAACTATTGCCAAGAAAAAAAAACCTAGAAGGGTAACAGACCATACTTTTCACTGTTTTATTTCACATGTATCTAATCCACTTATATTATTAGTACTTGCGACACTCTGACTATAGTAGTGGACGCCATACCACTCTTACTCTACCATAATAAGGGATCAAAGTACAAAATTATTTTAAGATGCTCAAAATCTAGGGTGGGGTTTCATGATTTTTACAACATTCAAAGTTTTGAAATGTAAGCGCAGAGCTTCAAACTCAAAAGACTATTGTGTCAAATCGAACGTCTGATTTCAAAAGTCCCACATAGTGAAGTCATTTTGTAGGCATCTTTCTTCATAGATCTGTCTCTTTAGAATTCATGAGGGTTCTCAAAAACTTGTAGATTAAATAAGTACATAGTGTCCGCAACACTTGGTTTGTTGTTTTTCATGTCATTTTTATTTTGTTCATTATAATTCACTATGGTTAATTTGTTTTTACAGGGGGGGGACACAGACAAAGAAAACCTGAAATAGTCAGATAATTTGGAGGGAAAAAAAATGGGAAAAGTTAAGGAACAATTCATGATACAGGGAAAATCAATCATTATATAGTACATTAAATCAAACAAGAGAAACTTCTATATTATATTTACTTAACTTATCTTTAATACTTAAATAGCAAGTGAAGTCAAGTAAACTGATAACTAACCTTGGACACATTGTGTTGCTTTGATTATTTTCTTCACTTAAATCAAGGTAATATTTTATACATATTTTCAAACTCCGTTTAGGCTTAACTAGAACAGGAAGTCACAATCACATTTTCTAGATAATATTTGCACAAGCATTTCATTACATTTGTTTGTGGGAGTATTGAACAAATATAGAAAATCATCAACAATACTGTTAATTTAATAATTTTAAACTCGTTCCTTGCTAAGATTGTTGAATCTTCCTATTTTGAAAACATATTGACTATTAAATCATTTATTGTGACCATTTCTAATATTTGGCACGTGATTATGTTGGCATTCACTTTTACACGTTTTTAACATTCACATTTAGATTTAATGGTAAATAATTTATTCCAAATAATGGAACACATGTATACAATTAACAACATTTATAGGTCAACACCACCAGATATTTAGTATAGGAGCATTTTGTGGGGATGAAGAAGGATAATAAAGAGGGAAATTAATGCACATTTTTGTGGAAGGACAGTGGTAAACCATTAAGGATAGAACTTAATTACATTCAATCGTGATATAACCCTCGGCCTTCCCATTAAGAGAAAATTGGAGATTAGACTAGAACCTTTGTCAACATACTCATCAGTTCAGGTTACGGATAAATGATATTTGTCTAACCCGGTTGGCCATTGGTGATATATATATGTGCATACAAATACACATATACATATACACACAAATATATATATATATATATATATATACAGTCAACTCTCGATTCTACGACCTTTCACGGTTCCCTGGAAAAGGGTCGTTATTGGAATTTTAACAGATTTTGTTCCACCCCTGACCTTCATACGAAAAAATTGCATTTTTTAGACAATACGTAAAAAAGTAAATAAAATAAAACCTACCTATTTCTTGAAGAAGGTACTCCTTTCATTCATTTTGTCAAAATTATAAGTTCGTATCAAATAAAAAAAAATAGCGTTGGTCATCAAAAATCGTTCACAAAATCCAACCAAAAACGTAACCAAATCAAAATAACAATGTTAAACAATAGCATGGGTCGTCAAAAATTGTTCACAAAATCAAACCAAAATAGTAACCAAATCGAGAATCGAAATAACAATGGCAAAAGCAAGCCTGGCGCGTGATGTAGCGGCAGTCGCGCGCGGGGAAACATTGTCTTGCTTGTGGGAGGGGGTGGACAGAGTCAAGTGATATTGGCTGGCATTGATGAGGTGGTGTCTTTTTTTATACCTGACCCACCCCAGTTACTAGTAATACAGTGCTCACAAAAATAATTGCAACGCAGCGACCTAAATAAATGCAACAAACACATTTTACAGCGATTTCCTTAAACTTTTCAACCTTTTTTCCCACATTTTTCACGGTTCCCCCAAAAAGGGTCGTTACTTCGAGAGGGACGCTATTCCCGGGGTCGTAGAATCGAGAGTTGACTGTATATATATTTTACTTGTTTATATAACTGTAAACGATATATATATATATATATATAGTTTACAGTTAGATAAACAGGTAAAATATGATCAGGGAAAAAATTAAATTTTTGTTTGGAAAACTTGGAATAGTTGAAGAATTTGGAAAGTGAATTCTTGTGGCCAACCTGTTATACAAGTTTTAATAATTTTAATATAGTTCAATTTATTATTTGCCATACCACAATTTAAAGAAAACTAGTTTCATTTGATTTAAATAACTCCGTTACTCTGATAGTTAAGTTATATGTACAAAATAAAGTGCATTGAGCAAAAACAATTTGTAGTAAATAAAATGATAGAGCACAAATAAAATTAAAAACACTAACACATATTTACACACACTTCAATATTATGATGCTATTATAGCATCTATCAAACCACCACCACCAATTGAAGTGTGTGTAAATATGTGTTAGTGTTTTTACTTTTATTTGTGCTCTATTGTTTTCTGATTATTCTATCATTTCATTAATAGTTAAGTTAGTGATATTTTTATACCAGTATAAGAATTTTATTTTTAAATTTAAATGTCGAATATCATGGGCAAATATATTCATTTTAGAATAAAAATAAAATATTGTTTTTATTAAATTTATTTGAATTTAAATACACATAATTAATTGGAAAATAAATTTAAATATGGAAATACAAGTCCTGTATCCATGATGTAGCTTTGAAACCTCTTATAGTTCTTTAGTGTTAGTTTACCTTGAATCTTCCTCTCATTTTTCAAATGTCTGCCAGTTGACCTTTTGTTTGATCTTGCAAAGATACATTCTCCCTACTCAATACCACCTTACTTCTCTTTCACTCAAACTAGCTGTCTCACTTGCCAAACAGGCTACTTTCTGGTACTTTCTCCCAAATATAACAAACAATATCAATGAGCAAAGATTCTCAAATTTTAAACTATGGTAGGACGGGTATTTATAAACATAAATTGTCCAAATATTCTTTGATGTAATAAGTTATGGCACTTGCAAGCCTTAACAAACAAATTAATTTAGGTGATATAATAAGACAGAGTACCCCCGATAGGGTCAAGAGCAAGGGGTGAAAATCCTATCTACTTTATACCACCTTAATATATTTCCATCAGTGAAAGAGATAAATTGTTTTGTGGTCGCGGAATTTCATAAAATGCTCATGCAATTTTTTTTTAAAGTAACGTCTCAAAATTTCTAATGAAAATAATGAACCTATAACGTTTTAGAAAAATTATTATATTATATTTATTCTACTTTTACGCTAGCCTAACCAAATACCACAATAGACCATTCATAAATTTGTTTATTTGCTAGTTAAAAATAAACATCCTTCATAATATAAAGCTACTTGAATGTTTTAAACATACAATTTGGTAAAGGTTTTATTAAAATTTGCGTTTTACTTGAATCACATCAAAGCTGGCTAAAAATAACAAACTTGCTTTTTTTATACACAATTTTATAATGTAAATGATTCTCCCACCCATTAATTACCTACCCTAAATTATTAATTTGAATTCATTTTGATTTATTTTAGTATCCCTATCAAATCCAACCTCATTTTGTCAAACTTGCAGGCAGAATGCTCAAGTATGTATTTATTTTATCATTGTTCAGCAACAGTCTGGTGCATGGGTTCCCTCATTTCCCACTTCTATTTTTACTCTCACATTTGGACACTTGCATGGATAACTTCCTTTCATTTATATATATATATATTTAAGTTTGGCTCAATACCTCATTTAGATTATAATCCTAGCTCACAGAGAAGTATATACATATACCAGACCCATAGCTTCCAGGTTAAAGTTGCTGCGTTCTTTGGGAGAACCTGAGTCCTTCAACACGGTTATCGTTAGGTGCTATCAAGGGGCATTAAAAAAAAAGATGCTCAGTTTAAACATAGTTTTGCTAGAGAAAAGACATAAATATCCTTCTCGAGTCACTCAGCCAGCTTCTGCAAAACTAGGTTTAGGTAGAGCGTCCCAACCCACTCTCACATAATTCTACCTCACACAGGGCAGGGCCTAAGCAAAATGCCCATTACGATTAGAATGGTCATTTTATGACAAACATGTTAAAAGTTATTCCTATAACAACTGAACAATAGGAAGTGTTTTTAACACTGAGCATTGACACTAGTGAACTCCAGTGTTGATGGACTCAACCTGGCTCAAGGAACACAGCAAAACTCCTGTAAGGCCAAGGATCTGGTATATACTTGTCTGTAGCTTAGGCCTGTAATGCCGTTTTCAAAGTACCAGATGGGATTGGGAACAAAATGTTAATGGAGGGAAGAAATGTACATGTTAGCAAAGCCTCACCTCACTCGGTAATAGTATTCAAAAAATTCAAACTTTTGGTTTTTTCTGGTATAAATTGTAATAGAAAAAAACACATTTTTGTGTGTAGCTCATTAGTCATTAAGTAATAATTCTTGTAAGAGTTTACACATTTTTGTCCAACAAGTTCAACCAATAATAATTTTTTGAAAAGAAATATTAAAATAAAAGTCAGTAAGTCACCAATGTTATACCATGCAAAGTTATATAATTCAGTAAATCCATCACATCCAGTGATATTACAAGGAAGGAGATAGTGGGGCATGATTCAACAAATATAATATTTTTAATAACATGTTGCTCAACTGTGAGGATAAAAGGGGTAGCTTTATAAAATTAAGGTCCTT
This sequence comes from Timema poppense, assembly GCA_902141375.1. Lineage (NCBI taxonomy): Eukaryota > Metazoa > Arthropoda > Insecta > Phasmatodea > Timematidae > Timema > Timema poppense. Next base: position 11,098 of record CABFOV010001590.1, read on the forward strand.
TTGTGAGACAATGCAAGGTTAACCTTAAAATTTAACTAATAATTTTTACCTTAAATTTCTGACTCTTTAGATTAAGTTAGAGTAGAGTTAGTTAATTTAAGAATTCCTTGAACCTTATGGTATTCAAGTTTTCAAACACCACAAAAATATTCTCAAATCCAATTGTAAAGACCCATAAATCACACTTTGCACCAGGGGTATCAAACATGCATAAGGCCCACAGAGCTTATAATGAATAAACATTCAATTTGACCCACATCTTATTTTCATATTTATGACTGTACATTGTCAGTGAGTAAAAAAGAGGTGGAGATAGATAAAATTTAACAGTGAAAGTAAGCAGTGACCTGCTATAGTGACTCATTTTTTAGCTAATAACATTAGTGCGGCAATCTCATTGCAGGAAATGTCCAATCAATACAATGCTACCAATATAAAGTTTGAGAGAATTCTATCACCATGGAACTCTTAAAAAAAGACATGGAATGGATGGGGGGAAGTGGTATTTTAATACTTTAAGCTGGTATATTAAAAAGCAGAGCATGCTAGAAAGGACTAACAAATAAATTGTGAAATTTGACATTATTTTGGGGAAACTAGCAAAATTGCACAATATTGCTCACTAGGCTTGGTAACATTGGTCGGGCATTTCTGATACTTAAAAGCTTGTCAGACCCAACATTGAACAGTGAAGAGAAAATGTTCATAAGTAGTTCCCTACTCCCGAGTTTTTTTAATAGCAGCTTGTCTTATTACCTGTTCAGCCTATACACATTAATTCAGAGCTAAGAGGTAACGAAAATATTGAAATCAGTCTTGTTTGTCTGCCGTAGTAAGTGGTTATGTGATTTATTATAATAAATTTTAGGTGAAATATATATATATATATATAAGTGACAACATAAATGTAATTTGAATGCATTCAAATTGAAATATATTTTATTGGATCTTGTAAAAGGTGACTTGTTAATAATGCTTCACATAGTATGACTCTCAAAATGTTAGTTTCTAAACCTTTATAACACAAAATCAAAGAGGGTCATGTGTTTCAGGCAAAGGGGAAGCTGAAATACTTTGTTCATCAAATAAATAGTAACATCGTTTGTCTCGTACTTAACCAATCATTGTATGTAAAGGAGTTGTTTTTGTCTGGTCTGGTTGGTCGTAGATGAGTAAGTTGACTGCAAATAAAAAATTTCAAATTCCTGGGGGAACTAAAAGTTTAATCCCAATAGTTAATTATTTAATAAAATATTTTTTTTTTTATAAAAATGAGGTACCTATCATGATCATTTTTAATCTTTTTTTGCTTCTTTTCCAGTTTTTTTTTTTCATGGGGGCCCTTATGATAAAAGGAGTTTGACTTCTCGGTTTTACGCATTACTAAATAAATAATTTAAATATGATCTATAGATTCACAAAATATTAGGATTCTGTAACCATTTATACCTTGAGCTCGAGATAGATGCTCAGGTTCAAATTTACGGTTTTATATTCTCGGCAAATATGTGTTTGCTGTATAAGGCTATGAGTGTGCTGTGTATTTTGTTTCTGGTGAGGGATCTAAAGTGAAAGTGGGGAACCATATAGGGAAAACCTTGTTCAGTACACACAACTTTGACTCAAATTCTGACTTTGTCACATCCAAATTGAGCTCAAATGAGCTTGATGTTTAGACTGTGAGCCCACTGATGCGGGTGGTAGCACAATCAAATCCTATCCAATTTTATTTCATGGTATTGATTTTGCCTATAAATAAAGACGATGATTTGTGGCAGGTAAAAAAAAAGGATTGAATCTCGTTAAATAAAAAAGGGGGATTTTGGTATTAAAGTTGGTAAATAAAAGGCATTGCTTTGCTAAAAATGGTAAAAATCATCTATTCAAACATAAATAGTATAATGATATGCATAAAAAATTACGGATAAATTTCAATTATTAACTTTTGCCTCTGGTTGTATTTTTACTGGCAAAATGGTCAGCTCAAATACACATTTTACTTCTTCTTTACCAATAGTCTTTGGTGGAAGGAAATACTTTTTATAGGCTAGAAACTTTGTTTTATCTAAGAAAAGCCTTAGCCAGCCTAACTCTTTTTGGACGGGGCTTGAGAGGGCACAGCCCTCCAACTGCTGAAGGCTAGACAAAACCGTAAACAGTAAACACCCATAGAATCTGTTTGGAGTGTTTTTATGGTAACAAGGATTAAAACACTAAATGCTACAGATTTTTCAATAAATTACAAAAATTTGCATTGAGCACTTCTTGAGTTAAGTTAAGTCTAGTCTGGGTAGTTTTAGAGTTGATTTAATATTTCTCAGAGTCGAAAAAAAGGTAAGACTGCCCCAATCTACAAAGTCAAAAATTGCACCCTAGTCTTATTACAAAAATGCATTTTCAACTTGACTAAATATATCGAAGATCAAAGTTTTTTTTATCTATGATATACAAATACTGTTCATTGGAAAAGGGTGGTCAATGGCCTCGAGGAGTTGGGCAGGGGTTGTTTGTACCCTCAGTAGTTGACCAGCTCTTCCTACAATCCTGTATATTGTCAGATTAAGATAGGAAGATTTTTTTTTTTTAATTTTACCGGAACAAAAGGTACTTAAAATATTTTCATAAATTTAAATGTCAAGTCATAATATCTGTAGATGTCACTTTTGATATACACTCAATGCCAATAAAATAATATTAATAATAATATAGTAAAAATCATCTATTGTAGCCACAATAAAATATGTTTGTGTTTTCTAAAAAGGATTTTTCTTTCAAAAAGGAATGTAGGCTAGATGTTTTTGTTCAGCTACTGGAAATCATATTGATAGCTTAGCAATAAAAATTTAACATATGGTTTAAGTATACAAATATTAACCAATCGTCACTAGTCTACACTACTCATTAAATTACAAAATTTTGAATATACCTTTCACATTATTTTATAACATGCACTTATCTCCAGATACAGGTACACTGTTTTCTAACTGTTGATTTTTATATGTTCTCAAACTTCAAGTCGGGGCTTGATAACTAGAGCTCACCTTGCCCCTCTTTATCTGGATCTTCCCTCTAATGGTTGAGGAGGGAGAGGGGGTGGTAAAACACAATAACCATCATAGAATTAAACAGGATATATTTACTATTTAACGTCTATAAAGTCGCTATAAATATTAATTAAATATTCATTGATATTAGTTATCATCAAGGTCTCGACTTAGTATAAAAATAACTTGTAGTTCTAGAGGTAACCTACCAGAAATCACTGCTATCACATTTTCTCATAAAATGAGAGCTATCACGATTTTGCACTGACCCCTCTAACTCTTCTTTCTCTGTAGATTCATCTGCCATGTGTATTTGTAATTTCTATTCAAATTGTTTCAAGTTAAATGGTTTTGTTGTCTTGATTTCATAAACTTACCCCTTTCAACATTTTGCCTCATTATATGCAGTTTGTTTGCTGGTCAATGTACATATTAACAACATATTTGTAAAAAATATACTTTAACATAAGAAGGGTGGCAGGTACAAGTTTTACATCTTTTTTTGTTCCTTTATTTTGATATTGTTTAAAGCATAAATAATAAGAAAATGTCACCTTTTAGGCACAGGGGTGGGAGCGAGGGTTCAATCCCCAAAATCCCCTCCTGGCTACGGCCTTGTGTCTAAGGAATATTGAGAAGAAAATTACAATATTTCATTTGGTACTATTTTTTATGGTAACTTCAGGCAAGAAACATTGTTTTCTCCTACTATGTAAAATGTGTTTAGTTTGGATATTGTTAATTCACATTAAAATCGACATAATTGGCCATTATTTGCTTATAAAATGCAAGTAATTAATTTCTTGACAAGAGTCAATTTTGTTTTATATTGTGTATATCTGATAAATTCGAAAATGCTACTATGAAGTTTTTATAATACAATGAATTAATTTAACATTCTAAGTAAAATCACATAATATTTTGATTTTGATATGCCTACCGTATAAATCATTACAAGGTGTGTTGAATAGAGAATTTACATGTATTCCTGATATATTTAATGAAAATGTATTCTTTATTATTATTATTATTAGCACTGCGTCTTACTACCCATTCAGGTTATACGCACTTACGCTAATGTGTAATAGTAGGGTGATTGTGAAATGAAATGAAGGACCTACAGTTTAACGTGGAATCCGAACCACAGTGGAGGCCTGGCATTCCACACATTCACAAGTTGTGGTTAATACACGTCTTGTCAGAGGTGAAAGAAGGGTTTGTTAATCAGATAAATCTTTGCCGGGACCGAGGATTGAACCCTGGCCGCCAGCACAGAAGTAATTTACTTAATTTATACATACTTTGTTTTTATTTCAAAATTTTAAATTTTTGTAATTTGTTGAGTAGTTGTGTTCATTTTACTGAAATATTAATTTTTTTAGATTAATGAATTCAATTTGGGATCTGAAATTCAAAAGAAAATATCAGGCTTAAGTTCAAGATTTGTACATTAAAAAGAGATTGTGTCAATTTCTACTGATTATAAATGTTTCAATTCAAACTATAAAAAGCATTGACAACATAATTTTGGTTCCTACCTAAGTAATGAAATGCAACTTGTTTTTGTTTCAGCATAGGAATGTTCTTGCCGAGAGTTCTTCCTTAAATGCCAAAGAGGATTCAAACCCTAAGCTGGACCCATATTTCCGAAGGCTCATGTCAGCGCTTGGAGAAACCCAAGAAGGAGATTGTCAATTTTTGACAAGTGTCAAGGTTGGCGACGATTCTTGTGCTTTACAGCTGTTTCCAGAGATCCCGTTTTGGGGAGAGAAGCAAATTGTTCAAGCTCATCAAGGCAACTTCTCTTTGCCTGCCCTTCCTGGTATGTAACTTACATTGTCACTATTCTGTGGCTTACTTTTTACTGAAAGTAATAGTAGTGCTGGGAATTGAACCTGGGACATTTAACTCATTAACTCAGTAGGTAGACACGCTATTGACTGAAGTAAATAGTCTTTATGAACAAAATATACAGGAAAATGAATGTGTATGTATGTTAGGTTACTTTCGAGTATGAAATCAGTGTTTAGCTTTTCAATTACATTTATGTAAAATATTTTTTACTGTTTTGAAATAAGATTTAAAAAAACATCAACAGTAGCTTCCCTGGGTCTGTATGAGCTTCCTATGGGATAAACTGATAAACAGTAAAGTATAATAATCAGAGGAGAAGGATAGTTAATTTAACCCTCTTGTTTGAATTGGAGAGAAAAGATTTTCCAGTACATCCTGTTTAAGCCTATGAATTAAAAATAGTGTAAGTTATGCTTTCCTTCAAATCTTGAAAGAACTCCACCAAAGACTTGGATTAAATTATACACTCTTTCTTAAATAAATTAATTGATTTAATTACACATTTCATCGTTTCCATGAGATGTACCTTTTTGTCCAATATTTAGTTTTGATTAATTAGTTGTGTGAGATCAGGAGTATTTTATTGTTATTATCAGAAACACTAAAGGTCCCTTTTTCGAAATGGTGCTATCTAACATAACAAATCAAGAGTCAGGCTATCCCTTTAGGCACCATGTTGGCAAAAGCATTATTAGTAGGTAATTGTATACAAATTTTCTAAAAGAAATAATCCACATAATCACAACCATATACTAGTTTATGTATTTGAAATTATTCTGAAACTACTATTTTGACAAACACTACTGGCTCATTTTTCAGAAACCCTTGTACAGAATAACTAATAGAGAAAGTATTAATATATTTATTATTCCTATACCCAGCATAGTAAGCTTGTAACAAGTTCAAATCTTTAAAGACTGAGAGGAAAAAAATATTAAGCCATGGTGGTGGTTGCTTCATCGTTTGTATCTCAGGCCATAATAACATTAAAGCAATTACCTAAACTTATTTAACTAAACAAAAGTTAATACTTAACAACATACAAACTTGTTTACAACTATCCATCCAAACATTAAGCTAACAAATTAAATTTAATCTCCCATTTAGAATATAAAGTTAAAGTAAACTAACATAATCACAATATAATAAATAGTAAGATCTACATTTATCCAAAGAATGCAAATTATAATAGGGACTGGAAATTACAAAAATAAAAATAAACACAGGAAATAAATATCTTCTGTGATGCAAACACCTAACTGAAGAATCAACATTTTAAAAAATTGTTCAGTTTCATAAGCCAAAGTGTTTATTCTCGGGGCCTGAAATTGCTTGCCTACAACTGAAGGGCTACCACCTATTTTACTTTGTTCCATAGGCAAAATGATTAATGTTTAATCCAGGCAACCTCCTTTCTACTAACCTTGCTTGCTGCCCCCCCCCCCCCCCCCCCCCCCCC
>CABFOV010001590.1:17678-41158 GCA_902141375.1 Timema poppense
GCCCTTTTTTTTTTTTTAGCCCTCATGTAGTTTAAGAATGGTCCCTAACATGCAATTCAATTAATCAAGAGTTATTCATATTTACTATTATATCTCTAAACTCTATAAGGAAAACTTTTTTTCACTTCATGATGTAACTATTATATTTGGAAGATGAAAGTATAGAAAAGGTTTATAGAAATATATAAAATGAACAAACACAATATAGATTTTACATTGAAATGAAGAACACAGTTCACACTTTTCATTGCTGCAATTGAACAAAGCATAGCTCCCTCTTGAAGAAAATCAATTGTTACGGTCCCATCCCCACCCATTTTTCATTTTTTTGGAACTTATCAGGAGGGAGTGTGAAACGTACAACACAACTTCACAAAATAGGAAACCAAAAACACTAAAGGGAGATAAAGGATATTGGTAAAGAAAAATAAGACATTAAGATAGGAAAATGTAAAAGGAACAACAAACATAAAGGACAAACACAGGATATGGACATTGGATTTGAACCTATAATCTCTCTAAGGAAAACCTATTTTCGCTTTATGAGGTAAGTGTACTATATATGGAAGAAGGGACAGAAAAGCTGGATATAAAAATATAAAAGGAACCAACACAATATGGCTCTTCCAGTGAAAAGAAGAACACAGTTCACACTTTGCATTGCTCTCTCCAGATGAGTTCTGATAGAATGAAACCTAGGTCAAGGTATTGGGTGGTAGAGGTCAATATTCTTCAAGAGGCAGCCATTACCTCTTTGTCTAATGGCAAAAATGTAAAGTGGGATCTGTGTTCTTCTTTTTATTGTAAGAGCCATATTGTGTTCATCCCTTTTATATGTTTTTATACACCTTTCCCATACCTTCTTCCAAATATGTACAATTATCTCATAAAGTGAAAAGAGGTTTTACTTAAAGAGATAGATTAGTATTAATTATTAAATCCACTAAGAATTTTGGGTTTTGCAATACGTGTAGACTTAATTCTAAATTTACCTGTATTTCTGTGCCACACTTAAGGGGCTATTACAGCAGAGCTGGGTGATGCGGCACCCCCTTTGATAACCACTGCACTACAAATAACTTTTCATGAGCGTTCACTAAGCTTAACAGTTTCTAGCTAAACACCTCTGGTTATAATAAAATCATTTTAAAACACTTCCTTATTTTCAGAGCTGGGTGACCTTGAAATTTGCTCATCATTCTCTCACTTCACATTCAACAACTGGTCCTTGGAGGAAGATTTGGCTCTGGAGGAAAGGATGAAGGGTAACAGACATTCAGCGGTAGAAGAGGTCGATACACCAGATAACCCTCTACCCCTAGAACCTGATGAGGAGTTTGCCTTTGACATGGCAGCATCCCCTCCCCGTGAGACTTATTTTATCTTTAGAGTATTTACATTCCTACAAAATTAGATTTTACATGTTGTGGGCTTACACAAATTTACTATTTCTTGCCATTTATGAAGTTGACAGGCATTTTAATGCACTTTCATTGGCTAAACTGTAATATTTTTGTAGTAAGATCTTGGGCTATATATTGGGTACAGCATTGGGCTTATTCCTTCTAATAGATTGGATTTTCAAAGATGGATATCATCATCATTAAATGTTTCCATCCTGTAGCCGAGTTAATTTAGTAAAATGCCTTCATCCTTTAATCACTTCCATTCTTCTCCTCTCACTTGCACACTTTGATACTTCCTGCTCCTCACGTGTGGCCTTTTCCCTACATACATCTCCATCGTTGTCTTAAGTATTCTCTCCTTTGCCATCCTCGTTACATCTGCTATCTCATGTACTCCCACTCATTCCTGAATAACTTAATTTTACTTGTTCTATCTCCCTTCATGACAGCTAACATGCTCCTCACAAAGTTCATTTCCAAGGCCTCCACTTTTCTAGTCTCTCTTACTTTTAATGTAGACAGACAAAAAAATAATTGTGCCAAACAGCTATATTAAATTAAACGATGAAAGGAGGATAGAAGCGCAAGGCCTTCACACTTAACAGTAGGCCTCAAAGTTCACAATTAAAATAAAACATATAATTATGAAATTTTCAGGGTATATCAGTCCCTTTCTTCAACAGAAGAGAATAAAACACATACTGGATTATGGCAACATGACTATAGGTTGATCATGGTCACTTAGATTCTGTTGTTGCCTGTTTCTAGATTTTAAAAAAAGGTTTAGGCTTGAATTCTAAAGCTGCCTTTACAAACTTGTGTCTTTACTCATGGTAGATGGATAAAAGGTTATATGTATATTATATTGAAATTATTATATTATTAAATTAAAATATCTCCTAGTATTGTTTGTATAGAAACTACGGACTGGTGTGAGTAGGCCTGCATAGAAGAAAAGGTTATCTAAAGTTGTGATTAGGGGGGTGTCTAGATTTGGTTATATATTGGTGATCAAGCTCCCACCTATGAAGCTGGGAAGGATTGCAACTATTAGAGAGGGCTTATATAGCTCTAGTACTATAGCATGAGTCAAAATCTGAATTATTTATTTGTGCATGAAGTGCTACTGGTTTGTCAGGGTTGTTGTGGTTGGTATAAAAATAGTGACCATTCATTTGTTGTGTGGGAGTTCCTGTGGTGAGGCCAATGCATTCAGCAATGCAGTAATTGCATTGTAGCTGGTATATAAGATTTTCTGTGGAGCAGTCATAGTGACCTTTCATGGGGTATTCCATTTACCAATTAATTAACACACATGCTAAAAATACATGTCATGGGATTTGCCCTCTGTTACAATTAGAGTCAGGTCAAATCCAATCTCAAATTTTAATCTTGGATCCTGAATCAGAAAAGAAATGATGTACATAAGAGGATTTATTATGCTGCACTCATTATAACATTCATACATTCAATTAGGTGTTAAATTGATGGCCTGGCGTGTGCTCAAGTTTATTTTATAACTATGTTCAAATTACAGATTTGAATTTTTAAATCTCTAACACCATTACAAATTTAGGGGTCCCATCCCTAATTACAATAGTTAAGTACTTTTATTTTAAACTAATGAACACAACAATCAATAACAACTTATCATCATAAACTGTTTCCATCTTGTGTCTGGGTACGTTTAGTAAAATGCCTCCATCTTCCTCTATCCCTTCACCATTTCCCCCCCTTTAATCACTTCTAGTCTTCTCCTCTCACTAGCACACTTTGTGGTGGGGGGGGGGGTTCGGGGATCTGGCCACCCCTAAATTACCATCTTATTCTTTTATTTTTAGCATTGTGTATTACTACTAGTTTGGGCTATACACTTAAGTACTAATTACGCAAATGGTTTTAGGAATGAGAAAGGTTAGTTGTATTTATAGAAAGTGTACTCGCATTTGTATTGAGGGAGAGTAGAAAACCATTTTGTAAAAAACACCCTAAGTACACTCGACTGAGATTCGAATCTTGATCTCTCTGTAATTGGCAGTCTAATCTACTGCGGGAGTATAGCTGGTCAGTTTTTCTTCCTCTGCTAACTCATATACTTCCACTCATTCCTGGATAACTTAATTTTCCTTATCTTATTTCTCCTTGTGACAGGTGACATGCTCCTCACAAAATTCATTCCCATGGCCTCCACTTTCCTAATCTCTGCTACATTCAATGTCCATGTTTCTGCTGCATGTGCAATTATATATACAAAGTATATTCCATACTGCACTTTCTTGAAGAAAAGTACCTTTTTTTCTTTGGTGTGTTTTCTACTATATTTTGAAGGCCAATAAACTTCCACAGATGTAAGCTTCATTTAATTCCCAGTCATTTCAATTAAATGATAATAAAAACTTTTATGACAAGATTCTTCAAGTTTGCCGTTACAATTCTATGGCTTATTTCCTCAAAATAGTTTACTCCAGTACTTCTTAAGTGTGAATATAACATTTTCACTTTTGAAACAAATCAGAATTTTTCAAATGTCAAGATTAAAAAATGAATAATTTCCATATGTAGAAACTGTACAATAATGTAATTTAAGTGATACGAAAGGAAGCCAACCCATAACAATAATGGGGTTCGGTCTTGATAGAAACCAATATACTTCTCCCTTAATTTCTTCATGCACTATTTATTTAAATTTCAACATCTGGCTATTAATATTGGTTAATAAGTGACATTAATATAACATAATATTTTATTGAACCTCGTTCAAGGAGCACAATCACTAGTCTTTAAGTTCTCATGAAGGAGCCATCATATATAATGACAGTTTTTACTATTGTTTATGTCTCCAGCTTGTGGTGGGGCAGATGACTATGATACGGATGGGGAAGTTGGTGATACAGGTATTGAAATAGCTGTGACTTGCAGGGCGCAGGACAAAAGTAGTCTGGCCATTGTTGACCTTCACAAGCACCTGTCCATCGCCCCTCAAGAGTACTCCTACTTCCGAGGAAGTATGCTGTCTCTCTGGGCCGGACCTGCCCATTGGAAAATACGCCCTCTCTCCAAAGGTGGCTCTCATTATTACTTTGTTTAGTTCTGTGTGATTGGACGATACACTGATTGTTGTTTTAATAACTATTATTACTAGGCCTGTGCGGGAATGATATTTTAGCAGGAAATTTTCTGGCGAAAAATAATTATTATTACAAACAGGACGATAAACAGAACTTTTTTTTTCAGTTTAGCCTATATTTACTTATTTATAATATTTATAACTGTAGATTAAACTTATCCTTCCCATCCTTTCCAATAAAAAAATAATTTGATAATAAATTTAGAAGATATTGGCAATTTGATCAGAAAGCGATACAATTGTATAGGTTCAAATAGTGTTAAGCAATGAGGGGGCCCAATGGCTAAATTAAAAAAAAATAGTTACAGAACATAGTGGAAAAATAAAGAGGTTAGAAATAGGTCGGAAAAGTATAATAGATACAATTGATATAATAGTTACAGAACTTGCTGGTGTGAATTTTTATAACTATTTACACAATAAACATAAACATATTTTAACTTAAAATAACGAGAGTAAATAGAACTGAGACACAGTCTTGTCTATAAGAATATCAATTTACTTTCTCAACGCAATCAGTGCGTCTAGTTACCTCTTAGGTTTTTAAACTTTTCACTCCAAAAAGTAAGTATATCATTGACTATGCTGACACAATACTAAACAAATTGAAGCCATTGCAAATAATAAGATTAGCATAATAGGCTTTTATTGATGCAAATAAGTTAAGTGAAAGTGTATGTTGTGCATAGTTAAGAATTAAAATATTTAAACAAACCTTTTGTCATTATTTTGCACTTAAAATATGTTTTCCTGGTTTATGTCTATTCAAGAACAAATTTTACCATCTATAGTATGCAGTGTAGTTATGTTATATAATAGCTTTTAGTAGTGTTGACAGTGAACTAGCTAGGAGAGTTCTCAAAGGGTTGTTGATAAAGCAATTCTACTGAGTCTCAACACACACACGAAAAACCAAAAGGGTAGGAATCTCAGATCAGCCAGGGATTATCTTTTAGACTAGCTGGCTACAAGAGTAAAAGATAGAACTACTTGGACTTTATGTACAAGTAGCTATAAACTAAATAAAATTCACTTTAATATGAAAATAAAATAAACCAATAACTAGAGATGGGCCACTCGAATCTTCGAATCCTTTAATCCACTGAATCCTGACAAGTATTCGAGATTAGAGAATTCAGTGTTTTACTGGATTTTATGATCGAATCTTTCACCTCATTAACAAAGTATAATATTTTGAATTCAAAAATTGCTTAGTTAGGCCTACTTGAAAAGCACAACTTAATCCGTAAATAAACATGATTAAAATATTCTTTAAAAAAATTGTTAGTTGTGGAAAATCTTACGTGTCTAGTACCCTACCCTCCCACCTGTATGTGAAACTTGGACTCGACCGTTTCAGCACATGCTCACTTCTAAAACTTTCACCTCATGAACAATCTTGTAAACATTTTAAGGACACAATAAAACTCTTAAAAAACTGAAAATCGAAACTAGAATTACAAATAAACTCAAAATAAATAAATTACAGCTTTTTTTTTTAACAGAAATAAGAACACACTACGCATGATACAAAGTCAGTCGCCATTATACATGATATAAAGTCAGCCGCCATGACGTAAAATTATGTTTACTCGCCTAAGGGGTGATTAAAATAAAGATACTGTTAATTCTTACTACCCAACTGGTTTTAATTATCTACAACTATGCAAAGAACCCCAATTTATTAGCATACGATCTTTAGGTTAAACAGTTTGTTGTCTTTCATAAAAAATAAATACTGTCAATAGTCAGACAGCGATAAAACTGTATATTTATCCCTACCGGCCTACATTTCATATATCGATTGTTTGCTTAAAATCGATTCAGGTAATCTGATCACTTAGTAAGCGATCTCGAGTTTTAAGAATCAAATAACGACTTGCTAATCCATTATTTGTTTTTAAATTGATTTTAACTTAGAGTTTATTATTTTTTAAATATGTTATTGAAGTAATTGTAGAAATATTCAAATGTAGTCTTGCCTTATAAAATGGGAATGAACATATTGTAGTCGAAAATATATTTGTGTTTTAAATAGAATGTATTCTTAGAAATCAATATATCGCAATATCGAATATATTTGTTTTCTACGTGAAAATAGATAATGGATATATAATAAAATAATAATAAAACATACTTAGGCATTATTGAGTTCACTATTTCCAATGTATGTTTAATTGTTAAGCATGTTGTTTTAGTCTTTATTAAAAATATCCTTTTGTATTTTTATGTTTGCTATCTTAATACAATAAAACATCCTTTAATGTTGATTAAAGTTGATCAAAGGATATATAGGCCTAATCTGTTTATTTCACATGTTTTTTAGAAACTTAACTCATTCTAACAACACTTTTAAAAATAACTAAAAGACACTAAAATTTTGATTGACTTGATTTCTAAACAATAATATGAGTAGATTGTTTAATTTGGCTGAATTTTAATCTGTATTTTGCAAGGGTTGGTTGGGGTTGATTAAAATTGAAAGCATGTTTGAAATAAATCTTAATTCACAGTGTAGGCCTATATTGTGTAATTTAGGTCTATTTGTAAATCATTAAAATTTATAACGATTTGCTAGGATTGAGATTCGAGATTCAAAAATAAAATGTAGATTCGGATTTGAGAAATAGTGATTCAACCCCTTTCTACCAATAACATTAAAATATATTTTAAATATAATAATTTGAGGGGGTAAAAGTAGTGATATAACAATTACTTTCCCTTTATTGGGGAAGACATTGTAATATCACTGTTTTCTAAGTGGGAGGGAATCAAATAGTAGTGAAGTATTTAGAATAGAGTTTGAGGGAAGCTCTGGAGGAGATGGACGGAACTGTGTAAGTTCAAGATAACTGAGGTTATTGTAACATTAGCAACATATCACAACATATCACAACCTCTCCCTCATCCCTTGATTGGAGGATTAATAAGTTCACAGCAACATTCATAGAAAACCAACAACTTTAAAATTAGCATAATATAATCCCAAATACTAGTTATTTATACAAATAATTCAATTTTCAGTGCTGTTCAGCTGTACACTTGTATTGATTTAATGTGAAAGACATAAGTGCGTAATGGGATATAGTAATATAAATGGTGACCTGGTGGTCTAGGGGTAAGGTGTCAGACTTCTGTGCTGGCGGCCGGGGTTCAATCCTCGGTCCCGGCACAGATTTATTTGATTACCAAACCCTTCCTTCACCTCTGACAAGATATCTTGTGAATGTGAGGAATGCCAGGTCTCCACCGTGGTTCGGATTCCACGTTAAACTGTAGGTCCTTCATTTCATCTCACAATCACCCTACCATTACACATTAGCGTAAGTGCGTATAACCCGAACGGGTAGTAAGACGCGGTGCTAATAATAATAATAATAATAATAATAATAGTAATATAAATACACAATATTTGATTAATATTTGGAGAGATTGGTAGTAATAATTACACGCTATGACACTTTATAATAAAGAAACCTTGAAAATATAACAAACATCTAAAAAGATCAAGACTTTAAATTTTTTTTAGGTTTTTGAGTCAATTACATTTAAAACTATGTTTTTATAAAACAAAGGATTATGTTATGTATAAATTTCCTATCTCTGTATTATATTGAGAGTAAACAGAACAAGTTATAAGATTAAAGAAAATATAAAAATTGAATTTGTTTCTTATCTGATCCTTAGATACTACTGCAAAATGCTGCAACGTTATATATACTACGACATGTTTCGATGCTATGACAGTATCATCCTCAGGTCTGATGAGTCTGATGAAAAAGAAAACACACAAATAAAATTATGGTCAAAACACATTGCGCTACCTCATTGGCTAGCGCATTGTGTTTTGACCATAATTTTATTTGGTGTGTTTTCTTTTTCTTCAGACCTGAGGATGATGCTGTAGTAGCATCAAAACATGTCGTAGTATATATAACGTTGCAGCAATGAGATCCTATTATTTTTATAAACATCATAGAAATACTACCTTTGAGTGGGAAATTTGGAAATTCGGCGTAATTTGGAGAAATCTTAAGTTGGTGTATTCAATTTATACTCTTTTACTCTTTTTTTGACATGAATCAATTCACAAAAGTTGTTGAATTTGTGCAGCCAATATGTGCAGTGTTTGGCAATACATAAGTGTGTTGACAGTTATTTTCTCTTGTGAATTATAACCAAACTGCCTATAAATCTTGACTCATGTACAAACATTTTTAGCAATCAATACGAATGTGACTTTGGCACAAGATTAAGGCACTACACTCCTACCATTTCTGCAAATTAAAGGTTTCAAATTTTTGGGAATAGCTATGGGGTGAGTTATTCTTTTATAAAGATATCTATTCTTTGCTAATTGCAATATATATGATGCTAACCTGGAATTCCTTTTAATTAAGTATGTTATTGACAATATTTAATGCATATTCATTTACTCTAAACCCTCTACTTCTTTTGTACTCCCTTAATTATTATGATGATAGTATCTAATAGACATGATGTTGAACAAAATAATATTCTTAAAGTATCAAGTATTAAAAATAAGACTGAACCTTGTATACATTAAGGTTTTTAATTAGTCTACTCAACAGAGTCTTATTAGCGTGTGCATAATCTTACAGGCAAGTCATCAACTTCTGAAGTTGGTACCAAGGAAGAAGCCAAGAAACGTAGAAAGAAAGACATCTTTGTGGATTTTGATGCTCTTCTAAACTTAGAGGAACTAAATGACAAGTTTTCTCAGATTAAGGGGGCTAAATTGAGTCGCAAGACAGTGCAGATGTGGTCCAAAGAGAGGAACACATTCCCTAAAGATGAGCATTTCATTTCAGAAGTTTTTTATCAGTGAGTGTAATGGTATTTTTTTAAATATACATAAACAATTTTTTGTTAAAATACTTGATAATTCGTGCTGGGCCATTTATGGTACGTCTATTATTCACTGATTCTTAACAACAATTTTTTGAACTGTGTGTTAACAGCATGTTGGGTACTGGGGATTTATTATTGCTATTCTTTTGGAAATAACTATGTTCTTGGTTTTGTTGATAGGCGGAGGTGGCTATTAGTGTACTTTAATTTAACAGTTATTTATTTAACATGGGATTGTGAAAAGGGGAGGGGGCTGGGAGAATGTTTTTGAGAATAGAAAGGTGAGCAATTGAGACAGCTTGTTTGAGTGGGAGAAAAGTATTGCAAAAACTATGAGTGGGGGGATTGGAATATCCTTGCAAGATCAACTAGCAAATAACTGTTTGAAACATGAGAGAAAATTTCCAGGGAAACTAAAACTGGAGAAGATTCAAGGGAAGCTAAAATTGAAGAATATTCAAGGGAAGCTAAAATTGGAGAGGATTAAAGATAAGCTAAATTTGGGGAAGTTTCAAGGGAAACTAAAATTTATGAAGACAAAAGGAAAATTTAATCTTAGAGAAGATTCAAAGGAGAATAAAACTAGGAAAGATTCAAGAGCATATAAAACTTGGGAAAATTCAAGAGAAGCTAAAACTGGGGAAGATTCAAAAGAAACTAAAACTGGAGAATAGTCAAGGAAAACTAAAGCAGAGGAAGATTTAAGGGGAACTAAAATTGGGAAACATTCAAGGGAACCTATTAGTAAAATCCTTTGCAAATCTATAGTATTAATTTTCAAATTGAATCCATATCTTAACTAACTGACTTCATTCAAATTGAACCTCATGCCTAAAAAAATTTGAGTCGGTTTGAATTATTTATTTTAGGCTGACGATGATAATGTTTTAAATAAAATCTTCCATGATTAATTATTAAAATCCTTTAAATATTTTCTAGTAAATATGTACAAATAGCATTTTTAATCAAATTGTATTGCAAAAGAACAAATATTGAATATTTAATAGTTAATTATATAACATTTTTGATGTAAACATTTTAGAATAGATATTAAATTACTTTTGAAAATGGTGTTTTCAAATTTAAGTATTGGCAGAGTGTAAAAAAAATGTAATTTTTTTTATTACAGCTCTTAAAATATGTTCTTTAGATTTGATAACCAATAATTTTTCTCTAGATTTGAAATACCTTAAATATTCTTTAGGTCTCGTGGTCCTTTAAGGTTCTCTATTTTAACATCTCGTAAAGGTTCTTTAGGTTTGAAACACCTTAGACGTTCTTTAGGTCTAGAATCATTTAAAGTTTATCTAATTTTGGAACCCCCTAAATGTTCTTTAGGTTTGAAAATTCTTAAATGTTATTTATGTTTGATACCCCTTGAATGTTATCATCATCATGAATTTTGGCCAGGTCTTTTTAGTAAAATTTCTCTAGCTCCCTCTGTCCTTCCACCATTCTTTCTCCTGCATTCTCTTCTACTCTTCTCCTCTCACTTGCACACTTGCTGCTATCTGTTCTTCCCATCTCTTCCTTGGTATCACTAGTGGTTTCTTCCCTACATACTTCATATTCATTAATTTTCTTGGAATCTTCTCCCCTTCCGTCCTCATTATGCGTCCATACCAATCTCATTCTTGCTTCCTCGACTAGCTCATATACCTCCTGTACCCAAATTTTTGACCGTACATCTTCATTCTTAATCCTATCTCTTCTGGTGACAGCTCTTCAAAAACTTCATTCCCATGGCCTACACTTTCCTTGTTTCTCTTAGACATAAGGTCCTAGTTTCCTCTGCATACACAACTATGGGAATGAAGTATGCTCTCTCTATACAACACTTTCTTACACTTCAAGGACACTTCTTTTTTACAAAGTAGGTTTCTTACACACTTGTAGAAAACCTCTCCTCTCTGCTGCCCTCGTTTCACTATATATTCACTGATCCCCCCCCCCCCCCCCCCCCCCCCCCCCCCCACACATNTTTCCTCAATCACACTACTAAGATATTATATGCTCTTTGTGTCTTTAAAACCTACTCCATCCAGTACTATCATCTTTATTTGGCCTTGTTCTCTGCCTTGTCATCACCATCACTTCACTTTTCACCATACTAAATTTCATTCCTAATTTTCTCAATTCCTCATTCCATTCCTGCAACTGTTCTTGTACTTCTTCATTTTCTCATCATACCATCAAGTCATCTGCAAACATCATGGCTTTCATTTTCTCCTCACCCAGTTTCCTTGGCACTCTATTCATGATCATTTCCATCACTTATACAAAGAGAAATGGTGAGAGGGCACTCCCTAGCTTGACTCAGTTTTTTTTTATTGTGACCACTCTCTCCACTCTTTCTTCGTCTGTACACAACTCACACTATTATCATACATATTCCTTACTCTCCTAGCCACTCCTCTTCCTACCCCAGTCTCGACCACAGCTTTCCAGGTAATTCCACATTATCGTATACTTTTTCTACATCCATGAATGCCATTACCAGATTCTTTCCAAACTTCTCTAATTTTCATCAACGGTTTAGTTACAAATATTAAATATAAATTTACTTTTGACCTCTTCTCTCTAAACTCATGTTGCTCCTCTCTCCATCCTCCCTTAAGGATTTTCCTCTTTTTCCATTCCAGAATCTTTTTGTACATGTCACTCATTGACACATCACTGTTATACCTCTATAACTTTTACATTCCACCTCACTTTACTTAGTCTGCCCAAAGTTCGGACTGCAAACAGATATAACTTATTCAAATTTATCCAAAGGCAAAAGCCGACAGGCGGTTATTGTTGTCTTGCCACTTGAACATTTTCTGAAAGCTAAAATAAATATGTTTAATGTATTTATATGACCAATTATCTTTTCTGCAGCTCCTATTAAAAAAAATATGGTGTAATTTTTTAATCTAGAATCTAAACATTGTACACTTATATCATGCTTTGATTAAAACGTTTTGCAAAACACATAATTATGAAAAAAATTTGCATGACTAGAGGGCATAGAAATTTTGCATGGCTAGTGACTATATGGTCACTTAGATACTGATCTTGCCTGTTTCTTGATTATTATTTTTTGCTTGGATTTTTTAGCTGCCTGTTTTTAATTGTCTTGATTCTAGGTAGATGAATAGTATGTTGTATTTATAATATATTTATTCATTGAATTATTAAATTATTACCTTTTATTTATTTTTTATAAAGAAATTACTGACTTTTGTGAGTAGGCCTGCTTAGAAGAAGAGAAGAGATGATTATTTAAGGTTGAGAACAGAGGGGGCTTGGATATGATTATGTATTGGTGAGTAAGTTCTCACCTATGAAGCTGGGAAGCATTTAACTATTCTGGAGGGCTCATATTACTCTAGTAGTATTATAGCATGAGTGTAAAATCTGCATTATGTGTTTTTGGCTGGCATCAAAACGGTGTCTATTCATTCGTTGTCTGAGTGTTTCTACGGTGAGGCCAATGTATTCAGCAATGTTGTAGTTGTATTGTAACTGGTATACAATATTTTATGTGGAACGGTCATAGTGGGCCTTCACGGGGTATTCCATTTGTGTGAATCTCCTGTTGAATAAGATGGAAGGTTGGTGAATTTTGTAGGTATTTCATCTCAGTTTGTTGCATGAGTAAGAACCTTTGATCTTATATTTGTTGTTAATGACTCGGTCGGGCAATTTAGGGTAAACCAAAATGTTGTGGCGATTAGAGTAGCGTTTATATGTGATTCTTGAAGCATTGTTGAGATGATTTTGTGGGAAAGGTGATGAGATTAAGATATTGTATCCTGTGTTCAGGATAAATCTGAGTAGCTAGTCCTTCATAATACTGGGTGGTGAGCAGTATGTCATTGGAAGGTTGTTTCTTAACAAGCTCTTTATTAGATAGGGCTCTGATTATTTGACAGTTGATTATGTTTTTAGGGTATCCTCGGGCTTTAAAAGCCTTGAAAAGTTGTGGACATTGCGTGTTAAAGTCTTCTTACTCAGAGCATATATTTTGGCTCTGGTAGCTATGTAGAGCATTTTACATAAAAAAGATGGTTGCTTTGGCAATGAAGGTACTTTGATGATTGTTGGCCTTGGTGTATACTGTGGTGTTTATGAAGGTTAATTTCCAGATCCAAGAATATGTCTTTATGTTTTGAAATATTCCATGTGAATCTGAGGATGCTATGTTTATTTAAACTGTTCAGGAACTATAATAAATTAGTTTTTAAATCTGTCCAAATCATGAAGATGTCTTCAATAAATTTCATTCAGCTGAGTGGTTGCAAGGGTTCAGTTTGCAAAAAGTTTATCTTTAGTTTGCCCATGAAGAGGTTAGCATAAGAGAAGGTCATATTTGTACCCATTACTGTTCCTCAGATTTGGAGCTAGTGTCTGTCCAGGAAGCAGAAATTGTTCTTTTCAAGTGTAAGGCTGTCGGATTCCACTACAAAGGCAGTGGATGGCTTAGAATTGGATAGTTGTTTGATCAGAAAATTTTGCATAGCATTGAAGAAAGGATATCTTGTTTTTAACTTTTTGTAGCTATGCATGTTCTCATAATCTTCCTTGGCCAATCACTCTCTTTCCATATACTTCCTGTCAAAAATTGGATGATAATGAAAGTGAATGCAGCGGACTTCCTTGCTATACAGGTTAGAAATACGCAAGTGTGTCATCGTTCGGCGGTGTGACCCTGAACAATCCCAGATCGTTGATGGTCAAGTTGATGATTACAACTACGATAATGAACATGATCGATCCAGCTACTGCCCAAATGTAGATGTAAGTAAAGTCATTTTTACTATTTTAAAATGAGGTTTCTTATTTTAATATATCTCTATAATGTCAATTCAGGGCTTGTAGGTGTGCAGTGCATTATAAGATTACCATATTTCACCACATAATCGTCACACTTTTTATGCCTAATTATTGGTGGTAAAAGTAGAGTGTGACCATTATGTGAAACTTTTAAATATTTTTTTAACTTGATACTATATTGGCCTGAATATAATGTAATGTTTTTCTCCTAAAATTACCCTGCATGCTAGGACTGTACTAACCATAGAGACTAGATGAAAAAACAAAGAGAGACAGAAAGTTACTATGAGCAAATAAGTCTATTCAACTCAAAGTCAAAACGAAGAGTGGAATTTTCCCCTCCCCTCTTCATTCCTTGAGTGCAGCTGCTCTGGGTGGAACAGTGTTGGAGTCTAATAATAGGCTTAAGGTCAAAACAACTGGTAATTTTTTTCATGCACCTAGCCGAGATGTGTGGTTTGTAGAGGGGATTCGGTGGGCAGGCGGGTGAAATCAATCACATGATAGTAATAAAATCTTCCCGCGCGAGCTAAACTATTAAATGTCTGAAAAACAGGGTGAGACCTTTATTGGGTGGCGACCATTACACGGTGAAATACAGTATATTCTTTGCAAGAGCTTTATTGTATGTAATTATTTATAATCATGGGATAGGGTGTGTCTACTGTTGCCGCTTGGAGTATTACAAGGGTAGATATCTTGTGTTTGTAAATTGTTGCTTTACAATCAATATCTATTTTACAATCCATGCACATATATTTATAGAATACAGCTGTATCATTAATTTATTTAGGGATGTTATTAGCAGGAATTATTGTGATACTATAATAATACTAAATAAATCATATTAATGAATTTCACAGTAAGTGGTTAAATGAATGTCCAATATTGAAGCTTTATTGCTGTTTAGTTTAAATAGCAAAACTTTCGTTTACTGTAATTTGAGAGCTAATAATTGAGGTATCAAAAATTGTGATATTAAGACAGATTCTTTCAATACCAGTAAGAATAAAGGTATTGATGAATCACGTTTGAAATCCCTAATATCTCATATTATATTTAACTATGACAAAGGACATGTTAAGATGAATCAAAGTGATACTAGACTATTAGAAAAGTGAAAAATTGGCTGTGTGTTGGCAGAGCCTCTACATGCCTGAAAAATTGAGAAAACTGGGAAAATACATGGAATTTTACAGGAAAAAAAACACTGCAATATTTTGAATTCCATTCATTTAATTGCAAGCTTTAAGTAAGAGACTCTTTGTATTGAAGGAACAGTGAACTGAAGAACCATACTCCTATCTAAAGTAGGAGAGGTAATAAGTGACAGCAGAAGGTTATTTATTGCAAACTTTGGTCAAAAGTAGCTAAAGTCAACCTATTTGGAAATAATTATTGATAATATAGTATTAATAATATAATAACTATTAGGTAAGTATTATTCTGAAATAATTGATAAGATAGTAGTATTAAAACCTGCTTCGGTGGCCACATGGACGAAGATGCTACTTTTTGAATAGACTAGACTGTCAATGATGAGTAGATCGTAGTTTGATCCTGGTTGGGTGTACTGAGGGTGGGGCTTTTCCTTAACAGTTTCCCACACTCTCCACACAAATGTGGTTACACTTCCTCTAAATTCAACCTTCATCCCAAACTCATTAGCTTAATTACTTAGAAAATAATTATTACTTTCAAATAGATACACATTAGTTACTTTCAGACAATGTTTACAATAAAGAAACTTCTTCTATCAGTATTCACCTCTCATACTGTAGAAAGGGTACAAGCATGCTTATCTCCTCAACACCATCCTCAGTACCCCTTCCTTTTTTTTTTACCTCCCTACACATTATTGGGTAACAAATTTATATTTCAATATCAAGAACAATTCATACTTATCACGTTTATAAAAAATAAATGTTCATTTATCTATAATACTCGCTTTAGTTCTGTAAAAATGGAGATTCCTCCTGGAAAACACAGATAATTTTGTATTAAGGAAATAATGGCAACCCTGGTTTGTGATTTTTTTTAGATATGGATTGAGTAATATTCAAAATATGTGTACAAATACCATAATAGCGTACATATAATGCAATGTTTTTCTCCTAAAAATGTCCTTTTGATAGCTGTATTCATATTATATGCAGAGCCTAACTTTTGTCACTGAAAAAAGACAGTCCTATAAAGGTGTATTTTGTAGCATGTTGGAGCTGAACCTACCTGCTAGTGAAAAACATAGTGAATATATCAAATTATAATATGGTCAAAATGAAGCGAGAGAGAGAGAGAGAGAGGATTTTTACCTAACAAAAGATCAATTTTAATTTTTAAGAATAGGTTAACTAAATGCCGATCATCGGCTTACTGTTTGGTCCATTATCTCCCACTGATTGGATCGGTAATTAGCATCGGCCCAACCCTAATATTTACATTAGCAGCAGAAACCTGGACATTGGTTATACTAAAAGGCAAGAAAGTGGGATCTATGGGAATTATTTTTGTGAATAAAATGTTAACTGCCATGAGGAGTAACAAGATTAGAAATGAAGTTGTCCGAACAAGTCGGAATACAGGGAATATATGAGATAGAGAAAGCAAGGGTGAGATGGTATGGTCACAAAATGAGGATGGAAAAATATGGAATACCAAAGAAAAGTTTAGGGATGAAGTCTGTTAGAATAAAACTGCAATGTAGACCCCCAAAAATATGCGAGGAGCAGCTAACAGCAAGTATGCGAGTAAAAGGAGAGGAATAGAAGCAAATAAAGGAGGAAGATTGGTGGAAGAAAAGAGGAAAATGTAGGCATTTTGCTAAGCTAACCTGACCACAGGCTAAAGACAGTTTATGATTATTCATTCAATGGGTAACTTAATAGAATGGAGTCTTTGGCCGTATGCAAGAATGAATGGGTGAAAAGGCGGAGGACTGTTGATTTGCTTGCTAGGACAAGCGTGTGTGTGCACAACCATTTTTTCCAAGAAATGACACTCTTCTCTTGAGAAACTTCGAAGCTAGGTCCTGACCAGGCTTCTGCGTTACTCCTATCCATACACAGAGCTCCTCTGGTGCGGCGCGCATGATCAATAGAGATGTCACTCTGTTATTGTTTTGTGTTGCTTAGAAAATATGGCACTCCTTGACTATCAAAAAGTCGTGTATTTAGTCGTAATTGATGAGTATTTAGAATAAGAGGCTAATCAAGTTGTTGTGATTCAACGGAGGCATGTAAGGGATTTCCAGGATGCCTTTTTGGCTTATTCTGGCAAACAATTTCGTAAAAGATTTCTATTTTCGAAGGAAGTTGTATGGCAAGATATCTTCCCTAATTTGGAAATTAACAATCCCGAGACTCAAGAGCTTCCACTGATTCATTTACAGCAACTGTCGACTACCCTTCAGTTATATGCCACAGGAGGCTTACAGGTAAGATAATACCAAATTGTGAATATACTTTTTTTTAAAGGTTATTTTATTTATTATTTTTAAACTTACCAAAAAAAACATGGTTCATAACTTTATTTATTTTATTTTTTTTCAAGAAGGAACAACTAATTTAAATTGTTGGATTGAATACATTAATAAGTTTTCATGTTTGTTTCTGTAATGTGTTATTTAAGATTAATTTAGTATCGGTATATAAGTTTATTTTATATTAGGACTTGTATTATTTACTGACAACATATTTCTTCCATTGTTTTTTATTATGTAATTGAAGCAATTAGGCTAATTTATTGTTTTGTGATATACAGTAGCTATTGGGATTTTGGTTGATTTATATTCATATATATACATGCCAAAACAACCTTACCTCTAAAAAAATAGGAATAGGGCCTACATACATATTTATTCCTATAATTTTGTAAAATATGCTAGTAACTTTGTTCTCCTATTTTTAGGTTGTTAGCGGAGACATGTGGGCCTACCATGTTGACTGGTCAACGGTATCGCGTGTCGTCAAGAAAATATCAATTTGGTTGGCCCAAAACATGCGACATGTGTAATCTCCCACCACAGAAGCTGAACTGGAAGCCGTTTATATTCTGTTATATGACAAGGCCAACTCCCTGGAGTTTTATATTGAAGAGACTGCACCCACATCCCTGTCTAGAGCCCCGGGGATTCGATTGGAGAACTATTCAGGTAACTTTTACCCTAAAGTTTTGTTGACATGAATTAATAAAAATATGCTTTCTTGAAAAAAAGTTTCCAATATTTACTAATTATATCAGGAATTATGTGTAGGCTAGCTATCATATTGAATATTACACTACAGAATTTCATTGAAGATAGATAACAACTCATACGTACGCTATACTCAGAAGAACAGGGCAAATCCAATGATACTATAGGCCTAATTAAATATCCATGATCCTTTGAAATATGTCATACAATAAAAGTTGAATAATTTATTTTACGAATATTGATTGAAATTCTAATTTATTAGCGAATGGAACATCAGAAAGATTAAATAAAGCCAGCCAAGTAAATACCTTAATGAAAGTTAGGTTAAGCTAGGTTGGGAAGGAACTTTAATAATTTAAAAAATTTATAAATTATTTAGCCTCAAAATAGTTATTACTTTATTTTAATATGGGACTTCCGGTGGATGTTGTCCTGCTGCTGTTTCCACTTTACTAGGCCTATACTACATTTTCATTTAGTAGTTAATTTATAATGTAGGTATCCTTGTGTGAGCTAGTTAGATGTAAAATCATTAGTGGATGTGAAAGTATATACATAATATATTTTTTAAAAAGGTTACCTGTAAATAAGATTTTCTTTAAATGAAAACATACTTTCACATCCACTAATGATTTTACATCTAACTAGCTCACACAAGCAGTGCAGTGACTAAAATAGTAAATGAGTTCCTAATATATTTAGCCTACTATTTCAATTCTCATATAGGTTTATAATCTGAGTGTTGAATTTACCTGACTCAATTTTTAAGGGCTTGGTATAATCTTGTCTATTTACTATAAAGTAATGTATTTAGTTTATCCATGGGTAAAGCAGCCCTATTTTATGATTGGCCAAATACCTAAACATAAATGCAAAGTTATTAATGAGGGGGGGAAAGTTATAAAAAGGACAAGTCTATTGATGTTTGTTACAAAGATAAATTGCTCGTTTATTGCTTGGATGTGAACATATCATTTATCATTGTCAAACTTTTGTGCCAGGGATACGTTTATCTGCCTGTTATAAATCATCATGGAGAGTTCTGCCGAAGCTGTGCTTCACTGCATTGAAATACCATCTGGGAGTCTGGTCTTCATTGGATGGACTTACACCATCTGAGAGACTCGTATTCACCATCTAGACTTACACCACCTAAGAGTCTATACCTAACTACCTATACATCCCTGGACTATTACAGTTTGAACCTTTTTAGAATCATTCTGGTGGGCGAATCAAAACATCGGTAATGTGACTATAGCTGGTTTCAAGTCCCATTAGAAACATACTTCTTGTATCAACACACCTACCAAATGTGGACATCTTTAATCAAATAAATTTCCTTTACAGCCAGGAGCGGATTTACACTACAGGCCCACTACACACGAGCCTAGGGGCGCAAAAGTTTTAAATCCACTGCTTACAGCATCTTGGTCTTACAGACCTTTAGTTAGGTGGATCATGGGGGGAACTAGCAGGTAATACTGCTCACTTTGATGCCAAATGAATGTTCCAATGAGGGAGAGGGAACCTATATTTTCGTTCTACACAGGAAAGTAGAGTTTTAATCCCTTTCTTAAATTCAACACTAAATTCTTAAATTTTGAACTTACTTATAAAACATCCACACACACCAATATTTGTATCAAAGTACACACACAATTAGTTGTACCATGTTTATCGCCCATCATTACTGTAAAACTTATGTGCTATAAGCACAATCCTGTCAGTTTCTTATTTATATTTGTTTAGCACTGTGTCTGGAATGAGGAAGTTTGAATTAAAAAGTTCACCTACATTTGCAAGGAGAAAGTGAAAAAACATTTAGGAAAGACCACCCTCTGTATACGTGACTGGGATTCAAACCATGATCTCCTGATCTTCAGCAGTCTAGTTTTTTTGGGAGTGTGACATTTTAGACCATGTTGCCACCAAAGTGAATTATTTATTTTAGTGTTTATATTTGCACAATATTAAGACACAAACCTTACACAGGTTGTAGTGGCGGGCCATGATACACTCCGTGCCAAGCGTGACGGAACATAATACAAGCTGTTTTGACACTGATTGTTGAAGAGAACACATCAGGTGTATGTATATTATAAATATTGTGTGTTAAAAAAAATAATGATTATGCTTCTTGCCAGTGAGGCTTAATAAATAATTTCAAAATCAACAGTTTTAATTTTCTTTTACTGGTACCAGAGTTGTAAACTTGAATGTTTTCCTACCTCAGATTACAGGTACTGTTACCAAGCATATTGACACCAAAGTACCCTAGTAATAATAATAATAATAATAATAAGGTATATACATGTTTTGTTGGGTCTTAGGAAAATCCACCCTATTTCACTTGATCGAGATTCAAACCTCAATCTCCCGGTTCTCGGTAGTCAAGCTCAACCCAAAACTAGCACGTTAGCCAACTACACCGCTGAGGCGGGTTTATTGTTGATCATGTTAGATGAATTGTAACACATTTATTGAATATATTGTATGCAATATTGTTGAAGTTCAATACAATGTAAATTGTCCTCTATATAAATAAAATAATGACCTTATACACTATTGCATTCCCACTTCCTTTAATATTTACCTGACAAATATTGGGCGAAGGCCTAATGATTTAAATAACATTTATTTAGAAAAGCTCATGGTTGCATCTCATTATGCATTTATTTGATTGAAAAAATCTGTATAAGTATATTTATAATGCTAGGGTGTTTTGTGAAAGTGAGTGATATTTCATAAAGTGTTTTGATATATTAATTTAACTTATTTATGACAAAATTGGAAAGATTCTACCAAACAAAAATACAAGTTATATATAATATTCAAAATAATTTTTAAGTGTTGTTTGTGGGCCAATATTATTAAGATGGAACTACTAAATATATCTTCGGCTTGTGGTGCAAACACATGCTCAAATTTGGACCTTGGGATAATCATTTTTAAACCACCCTGCCTAAGGAATTGAAATAATTATAATCATTTTTCCACAATCAGTTTATTTTAAAAGATAAAAACTAAAGATTGGCCAGACAAAATAAATAAATATATATATTTATATTGTCCAAATTTAATATGTTATGCTAAATTAAGATTCTTACAGACCTTAGCAACAACATAAGTGGTTAACATAAAAACAGGAAATAAAGTGCCTCAGAGACCGTCCAGAGCTGAAGTGAAAAGTTCCCTAATCGCTTTACAACATGAGAATTTAAATATCTATACATTTATAGGTTAATTTAGGGTGATCTCGACACAATGGAAACTGGAAATTGTAATTTTATTACACATCACTTAAAACACTATTCATATAAGGGCTATTTTCAACAAATGGGAAAAGGTTTGGTGGTTTTATAAATTCTAGAGCCAAAACCTCTATGCTCAATTCTTGAATCCATTAATTTCATGTTTCATAATTTTAGACATAATGGCAAGTTAAATCTAGAAAATATTAAGAAACAGTAATTTACAATGTAAAATTATTATAAGATACCTAGCCATAACTGGTCTTTGTAAAAAGATAAATGTTGGTTATATATCAAAACATTTAAACAGAGTAAACAAAAGTGTTTTCTAAAAAATAGATTATCGTGTTTTTGTTTAGACTGCTTTCTTGGTAAAAAAAAATCAGCTTACGGTATTTATTATTCAAGAGAAATAGATCCATCACAAAAATTCCAAAAGTAATCAACAAAGATTCCTAACCTTAGGTCTTTACTACACAGCAACAACCTAATTTTCATCTATCAGAGCTCACTCTAAATTCAACACTTTCTAGTTCATGAAAGAGAAAATTGATTTACTTGAATGCAGATGTAAAATTTAATATTAGTGTTGACAATAAATGTGGAACTATTATAATTGATTTGAATGTTATGTCAACTCTTTTACATACACTAGTCAAATTTAAAGGTCTATGGTGGGAGGAAAGAGAGGAATGTTGGTGATTCAGGTGATGGGAAAAGGCTTATCGAGACTTGAAGTGCTGGTGTAAGAAATGCCAGCGACTTAGTGGCATTGCTTGTGGTTTGAGGATCTGCAAAATAAAGGATAGTATGAATATAACAAGCATAGCAGTCTCAGTTTAAATTGGAAGAAAATTTTATTTAATTTTAAACTGTTACTAAAACAGCTTTCATAAGTTAGATGTCAAATGTGATCTTCAGCTGCCACTTTCGATAATATCAAAGAATAACACTAATAGTGTATTAACATTTTTACCATTGTAGACTGGACAGATAAATATTTTATGTCATGTTTTCTGCAAGTCCTTTTTACTAGAATACTAAATTACGGTGTCATTGCACATAATCATCAAATTGCTTTTAATTATAACCACTTAAATTACATTTTCAAATAAGCTTTTTGAAAATGTTATTTAACATTCAAAGCATTGCAGGTCAACAGGTGCAAGTTTGATAAATATTGCATGTTAGAATTTTTAAACGCATACATCTTAAACCTAACACTCACTATGAGAAGGACACACATTTTATGCACGATAACTAAAACAAGATTTAAAGGAAAGACCTAACTTATCAACAAGGCTCTTAAAGATTTCATCCACTAATACTAGAAACATTCATTCAGATTAAAGTCAATAGAGTCATTTTTCAAAAGTTAAAATGTTTATAACAATTATATAACTAATTTTGTAAACAATTGTTAATTTTCTGTAAACTTCCATGATACTTAGACCTATTCTAGATGTGTGTATCAATATTTTGTTTATTAAAAAGTAAATAGTAGTCCTATCCTTCTCAATCCAAGCTATATTTATAAATATAAGGTGACCTGGCGGTCTAGTGGTAAGGTGTCAGACTTCTATGCTGGCGGCCGGGGTTCGATCCTCGGTCCCGGCAAAGATTTATCTGATTACCAAACCCTTCCTTCACCTCTGACAAGGCATCTTGTGAATGTGAGGAATGCCAGGTCTCCACCGTGGTTCGGATTCCACGTTAAACTGTAGGTCCTCCATTTCATCTCACAATCACCCTACCATTACACATTAGCGTAAGTGCGTATAACCCGAACGGGTAGTAAGACGCGGTGCTAATAA
>CABFOV010001590.1:41572-111411 GCA_902141375.1 Timema poppense
GACCTTGGGACATGATGGCTTGTGAGATTTGTAAGGCCCTTGTCCACTGCTCATCAGTTCCAGTGTCTCTTCGACTAGTTCTCTCTTCCTTTTTACTTGACATTGTCCCAATGTTTGTGCAGGTTAACCAGAGAGTTCTAAAATGATTCACAAAATAATATAAACACAGTTCCAACTAGGTCAATTTAGGGTGTCTTTGTTATCAAACAAGAAAAGATAACTACTGGTTATTGTAAATGATCATAAAGGCCTATATTAATTAAAGTTCCCACTATATAGCTGGCTATATTAATATATTGGTTCTAATAATCAGTGTAGCATTTTATTAACTTAAGTTGTCTCTATAAACTTCAAGGTAATCCTGTATGCTTCTGTGTTGTAATAGTTTTCTATTTATGAGGATGACTGTTAGGTTAGTTAGGATTGTTTAGTACCAATCTATGTTACTATATTCTCTTTGTAACTAGGCCTAGACCTAGTACAAAAATATTATATTGAAGTTTAACTAGCCTAAGATAGTTCTGTTCTAAAGTGCTAAATCAGGCCTAGTAGGATCTACCAGTACACAACATATATGAAGTTAGGAGTAAAGAGTAGGTTAGTTCAATAATAGGGTCTATTCCTCTCGTTCTTAGAATATCAAAACAATTTTCTTGTTTTGACTTGTGCTATGTAAAACTAAACTCTAGGCCTATGGAGAAAGTGAATAAAACTTATCAAAGCTTACAAATAATGTTTGGTTAAATTGCCGTTGTGTTTACTATCAATAAGAAATACTTTTAAAGATTTGAATTTACTTGGGTTTAATCCTATGATGATCCAATTACTCAAATAGTATACATCATTAAATATAAAGTATCCAAATCAAAATAATGTACATTAAAAATGAACTCACCTTTTGGAAATTACCAGAAGATTTAAAAATCTTAGTAATTTATTATTATTATTATTATTATTATTATTATTATTATTATTAGCACCGCGTCTTACTACTCGTTCGGGTTATACGCACTTACACTAATGTGCAATGATAGGGTGAATGTGAGATGAAATGAAGGACCTACAGTTTAACGTGGAATCCGAACCACGGTGGAGACCTGGCATTCCTCACATTCACAAGATGTCTTGTCAGAGGTGAAGGAAGAGTTTGGTAATCAGATAAATCTTTGCCGGGACCGAGGATTGAACCCCGGACGCCAGGATAGAAGTCTGACACCTTACCCCTAGACCACCAGGTCACCTACCCTAGTAATTTACTCCTACGCTTTCTTCTTAGCTGTGATTGTCCCAACATCCTTTTTTTTAATTCAACAGTCTTAAACCTCCTAATTAATTCCAATAAATACACTTTTTCTTTCTCACACACTCTTAATTAATTACAACATTCCTATCATTGCGCGGACATATTTAAGCAGGCTGGCAAACTTTACAAGCACAATCCTCACTTTAGAAGGTAATGGTTTTAGAGAATTTTATTTCCCCTCTGGGTGTGGTACTTTTATGTAAGAATTCATGCCTTTTCTCCTACTCCAACATTGTTCTTGCATACCGGCCTTTGTATTAAGTTTGTCCTTTAATTTTGAGTTCTTAATTTTAATTCTGAATATCCTTTAGGATTCAAGAGATTCAAAGATCAAAGGACCCTTCCCTAAATAAAATATATGATTATAATTCATTAGAAAGAATAAACCAATTAGGTGAAATTTTGGACAAGTTTTAGAATTTCATCATGCTGTGTGAGATTATTAACTTCCAGAGATATTTTACTCTATCTTGCTTAACTTATATTTACTGGATTTTCATAATAATTCCTTATCCCAAATTTTATAGTAAATATGCCAAACTCGATTCCTCGCTGTTTACTGATCAAAAACATAAAATATTAAGCCTGATATCACAATTCTCAATGCCTTGATTATTAGCTTTCTTAGCTTTAAGTTCTAGCACCGAAACAAAACTGCTATATTCAGAATGAGACTATTTTCCACTGTAACCATTATTAGTTTTTTTTATTGTTTCATTTTAGAACTGGCACACTGTGTTGTAGTGCAAATCAAACATTGACTTTTTGTTTTAGCTTTTGAAATTGTTTAGAATTCACATTTTTTTCAATTTATTTATTTTATTTTTTTCAAATGTGTTATACAAATAAATAACATATTTTAATTCAAGTTTGGGCGCATGGAAAAAAGATTTAGAAGTAAATATTGATAAATTATAATAAAAAACCAATTAAAATTTAATAATCAAAATAAATAAAAGCAGACATCGGGACAGCTTTATTTTATAGATAATAAGGAATACCCTTAAATATCTCCAAATTCTAAAGGATATTTAAGATTTAGGATTTTGAAAATCTAACATTTTTCAAATTGAATTTATTTTAGAGCTATAATGGTGCTTGTTGGTGATCAAACTCAAAATAATTTTTAATACAAATCAACACCCAGAACTCAGACAATTAATTAACCACTGAATTTTTCATTTTTTAATTTATTTGGGGTATTTAACATGCATCTTCTGAACCAACTGATTATATCAGCACACGAATCATAAACTAACATAAATCTAGAACAGACACAACATTATCACTGTGAAAGGAAACCTATATTTCACCAATGGTAAAAAAATTTGGCTGGGCTAGGAACTGAACTCGAGACTGTTAGCTCAGTAGACAGACACGTTACCAACTGAGCTTTATTAAATTTGAATTCACATTATTACCAAAAAAAGTATTTAGTTGAAACTTTTTTTTTTCCATACCAGCCAAATAATTAATGTAAACTAAGGCAGATTATAAAACTAAATTAATAATTTACACTTGTTTATTTTTAGAACTTTTGTTTTTTTTACTTGTTTAGCATATACTGTCTATACACCAATAAATCATAGGGCCTACTGATGCGAGAAAGCTAACTTCTTTTGCTTATCATGTTTTCTAAAATTTAGGTTCAGATTTTAGCATTTGCAAAACTTTTAATAGCAATGGTACCCGCTTTGGTGGCCACATGGTCTAAGGTGCTACTCTCGCGGCAGACTAGACAGGCAATGATGGTTAGATCGAGGTTTGAATCTCGATCAAGTGTAGCGAGTTTTTTGTTCTTTTTTTTCAAAATGGTTTTCCACTCTCCCTCCACACAAACATTGGTACACTTCCACTAAATATAATCTTCCTAATCCTTGAAACCTCTATTGCAGTTAGTACATAAGTGAATAACCCAAATGGGTGGTTCTTAAGTAAAATGGTTATGATTTATAATTAAAAAATATATCAACAAGTGTTTTTGAAATACATCTATACTTGTGTATGGGAGAAAATCATTGTAAACTATTAATTTTTAGTAAAACGTTTAAAGGATGGCTCAAGATATAGTATCACCACCCATATCTACAGATATTAATCATACAGTGAGATATAAATAATAAATTTATCTTATATACATAATTAATATAAAAAGTAAAATATAACCTGAATAGATAATAAGACTCGGTGTAAAAAATATTTATAAATAAAAAACTAAGAAAGAGGAAATCTTTATCTAAAAATCCAAAATCATTTGGTAATTCTTGCAGGACGATGATGGGGATGGCGTAGCGCCATTGGACGACGAGGGCATGACACCCTTTGAGGAGGCTCCGCCCCCTTCCCAGGACATACATATGAGCGATTCTCAGATGCCAGGAACATTCACAGGAGATAACTTGGTTGAACCCCCTAGTAAGGTATGTTGCATCAATCATTTGCTCCAGAATTTCACAGGAGACAACTTGGTTGAACCTCATAGTAAGGTATGTTGCATCAGTCATTTGCTCCAGAATTTCACAGGAGACAACTTGGTTGAACCTCATAGTAAGGTATGTTGCATCAATCATTTGCTCCAGAATTTCACAGGAGACAACTTGGTTGAACCTCATAGTAAGGTATGTTGCATCAGTCATTTGCTCCAGAATTTCACAGGAGACAACTTGGTTGAACCTCATAGTAAGGTATGTTGCATCAATCATTTGCTCCAGAATTTCACAGGAGACAACTTGGTTGAACCTCATAGTAAGGTATGTTGCATCAATCATTTGCTCCTGAATTTCACAGGAGACAACTTGGTTGAACCCCCTAGTAAGGTATGTTGCCTCAGTCATTAGCTCCAGAATTTCACAGGAGACAACTTGGTTGAACCTCATAGTAAGGTATGTTGCATCAATCATTTGCTCCAGAATTTCACAGGAGACAACTTGGTTGAACCTCATAGTAAGGTATTTTGCCTCAGTCATTAGCTCCAGAATTTCATAGGAGACAACTTGGTTTAACATCCTAGTAAGGTATGTTGCATCAGACATTTGCTCCAGTATTACACAATAGACAACTTGTTTGAACTTCTTAGTAAGGAATGTTGCATCAGACTATAGATGGGTCAAATCCACTATGTCTCAAATCTGAATCTAAATTTTATTTTTGAATCTCAAATATCGAATCTGAATCCTAGCAATTTTTTTGAGTTTTTAATGATTTACAAATATACTTACATTACAAAATATAGGCATAACTGTAAATTAAGATTTATTTAAATCATGCTTTCAATTTCAATCAACCCCTTTAATACCAACCATCCTTCACAAAATACTGGTTAAAATCCAGCCAAATTAAACAATCTAAACTCAAATTATTGTTTAAAAATCAAATCAATCAAAATTTGAGTGTCCTTTATTTATTTTTAAAAGTGTTGATAGAATGAATTAAGTTTCTAAAAAAACAAAATAGTCCCAAACTAGATTTGGCATAATTTTTTTGATTATATTGTTCTTTAAACACAAACGTTGATGAAAACACTTAAAAAAAGAAAGACGACAGAATCACAAAAATAAAATAAATATTAATCCTAACGATTAAAGTTTTAATACCACCAAAACCATTTAGTGCTAATTTTTATAACAATACCCATGCTTAACAATTAAACATACATTGGAAATAGTGAACTCAAGAATGCCTAAGTATGTTTTATTATTATTTTCTTTTATATCTATCTATTTATCTTTGCATAAAAAACAAGAAATATATTCAATTCTTGTGATATATTGATTTCTGAGAATTCATTTTATTTAAAACATGAACATATTTTTGACTCTTGCAATATGTTCATTCCCATTTTATTGGGCAGGACTACATTTGAATATTTTTACAATCACTTCAATAACATATTTTAAATAAAACCTCTTAGTTAAAATCAATTTAAAATCAAAAAATGAATTAGCAAGTTATTATTTGATTGTTAAAACTCGATAGCACTTACTAAATGATCAGCTTACCTGAATCGATTTTAAACACACAATCAATATACAATACGTAGGCCGATAGGCATAAATAAACAGTTTTATTGGTGTCTAGCTGTTTTCAATATTTGTTTTTCATGAAACCTAACAAAATATCTAACTTAAAGATTGTATAAAATAAATTGCAGTTCTTTGAATAGTTGTATATAGTTGAAACCAGTTGGGTAATAAGAATTAAGTCATGTTTATTTAATCATCACTCTGGCAAATAAACATATGTCATGGAGGATGACTTTGTATCATGTGTAATGTGGTCCTATTTCTGTTTAAAAAAAAGGCTTAATTTGTTTTATTTATTTCGAGTTTATTTGTAATTCTAGTTTTGGTTTTCAGTTTTTGAAGAGTTTTTTTAAAATAATGTGTTCATTAAAATATTTACAAGATTTATTGTGAGGTGAAAGTTTAAGAGGTGAGCATGTGTTGTAATGGTCGAGTAAGTTTCCCATAGCGGTGGAAGTGGGGTTGAGGGGGGAGATAGAGTATTAGTTATGTTAGATTTTCTTCACTTAACAATTTTTTTATTTAAAAAAAATAATGATTTTATTAATGCTTAGCTCTTTTGTCTGACAAAATAATGATTACGGACTTAGTTGTGCTTTTCCAGTAGGCCTAACTAAGTAATTTTTGAATTCATAATATTATGCTTTATTTATGAGGTGAAAGATTCAACCATCAAATCCAGTAAAACATTTAATCCTCGAATCTCGAATACTTGTCAGGATTCGATAGATTCGAGGATTCAAAGATTCAAGTGGCTCTACATTAGACATTGTGTCCAGAATTTCACAGGAGACAACTTGGTTGAACTTCCTAGTAAGGTGTGTTGCATCAATCATTATCCCCAGATTTTCACAGGAGAAAACTTGGTTGAAACTCATAGTAAGGTATGTTACATCGGAC
This sequence comes from Timema poppense, assembly GCA_902141375.1. Taxonomy (NCBI): domain Eukaryota; kingdom Metazoa; phylum Arthropoda; class Insecta; order Phasmatodea; family Timematidae; genus Timema; species Timema poppense. The sequence continues at coordinate 47,798 of CABFOV010001590.1, forward strand.
ATTTTCTCCAGAATTTCACAGGAGACAGCTTGGTTAACCCTCCTTTGAGGCATGGTTGCATCATTAAGGGAATTACTACCACTGGCAACTCTCAAGCTTCACATGGATACATGATGTCAGCTTTATTATGGTAATGTACGTCAAGCAGCCTTGTTGTGTCGGTACAGACACACAGACGTAAGCTGATACTCCGTGAGTCCACTGTTTGGAGGGTTTGATAATTTCGCTGGCTGAGACGTGTTGAAGCATCAGAGTAGCAAGGGCTAGGATGTGTTGATTAGCTTGCAAAAATATCAATACATTTTTCAATAGAGTTCTCTTCGATTACATTTTTGACTGGATATCCTTCAATTTCAAAATCAGAACAAAATTATATTTTTTAGTAATTCATATAGCAAGATCTAAACAAATTTAAAAATTCAAAAGATTCCTTGTTGATTTGTAAAACAGAAAAACTAAATTTTTTTAACATTGGACTTCTCAAACCTATAAACGCACCTGCCGAATTAACTTATACTTATATTTTTCTAAAATGTTGTTCTTGTTCTTGAACATCCATTAACTCTTGTGTTTTGTTAGTTTGTATCTTTTGTGTGAAAGGTTAATGAAACACCATGCAAGGAAAATCCAATGATATTAAAGCAAATGCATGTTTCTTTACTACTCACTCAGGCTGTACACATAAACTGTTTTTAATACAAAGGTAAAGTGAATAAAACATTTATATGTTGGCAATAAGCTACAAATATTAGTGTTAAGAAAAAACAAATGTAATATTTAGGTTGATGTTAGATAAATATACTCATTATCAACTTAATATTTTTACTCAAAATTAAATAGAAAAATATTTGAACCTTGATTCGGCTTCAAGGATATTTCCCATATTCGACTCGACTTCGCTTCAAACCAAAAAAGTGGCCTTCGCATACCCCTAATTAAGAGTCAGAATTTATACTTGAATACGAATCTTGATTAAATTCAGATTTGAATTTTTGAAACTTCTCATAGGCTTAGGCTTAGAGTTGGCTGTTATATGATCTTAGGCTTTTTAAAATTCCACCTACTGGTATTAAGTGCTTTTTTTTTCTAATTTTTCTAGCATCTTGTACAACTATCCATTTGGGTTATACGCATGTGTATTAATTAAACTATTGTATTTGAGATGAGAAAGTCCTAAGTTAGAGGGAGTGTACTTGCATTTTCATGGAGGGAGACTGGGAGAGTGGAAAACGCTCTAGGAAAAATCATCCTATGTACACTCGACTGGGATTCAAACCCCGATCCCCCTGTCATTGGCAGTCTAGTCTATTGTGAGAATAATGCCTTAAACCATGCAACCACAGAAGCATGTAAGTGTTTATAAAAAGTAAAAATATATCAGTTACAACTAACTCTCTACTAGATGTAAAAGCTCAACTTCATTGATACTAACAACTTTTTTTAGAGGTTAGTGATGAGGTGAGTAATTTAGAGGAAGTGCATCTGCATTAGAATGAAGAAGGGATAAACAAACCACTTTGATAAATCCCATAGAAAGCAATTACAATTAGGCTACACTTGGCTGAACTCGACACCTTAGGCTCTTAAGTTTTCTTTTACAAATCTAAGTTGCACTTTTCAAGTTAATTTTTTATTTAATTTTTGTTTCACATAACATCTTGCTACCCGTTAGAGCAATCCACACTTAACTATATCAATGAGGCAGGGATGAAGAAGGCATAATTTGAAACGACATGGACTTGCATTTGGTTAGTAGTAAGGGGGAAAACCATTCAGAAAATAAAGGCCTTAGTACACCTGGTTAGGATTTAACCCTCTCCCCGTCTCCCTCCCGCATCATCAGCAAACCAGATCCATTGAGCTTGTCCTTTTAGTCCATACTCCCACCAATGCATATTTGTTTGATTAGAACTGTTAAAATTTTAACTGTTATTGCATTTTCAGGTTGCCAGAGTTTTCATTCCTTATGCTCTAAGACCAAAGAAGATGGACATGAAGAAATTGAAAGCTCAAATTTGGAGTTTGTTGGTTCATTGGAACACACACAAGGTAAGTTGAGGTATTATGCTGAACTATGTTTCATATTCTTGTACATGTACAAAATCACACATTGCTATAGCCGAGATCTATATTTAAACAACTTGAAAACATTTTCTTCTCTTAATAATTTACTATGGGTGGTTCTCAAATGCTTCGAAAAAACTTGGGAAATTTCATAAAAGATGCGGGTTTGCTATTTCCTGAAAAATTTTTGGTGGAAAACAAAATCTATAAATTTATTCATTTAATTAAATTATTTTGCGTTATTTTTTTCAACGCCAATATTTATTTTATTTATTTAAGAAATATTACAAAACCATTCATGTATGATGGCCGACCAACTTACACCATCTTAACACTATGAAATCGACTCTAACTTCTTTTTATCTTCTTCACACTATACATTGCTGCCATTGGACAAAGTGGTAATGGCTGCCTCCTGAAGAAATTTGATCGCTACCTGCCCATCCCCTGACGACGTGAGTTTCATTCTATTGGAACTCATCAGGAGTTAGTATTAGTGCAAAAACCTTCTTTTAAAAAAAAATTATTAGAAGATATGAAATTAGTATGTTCTGTTCTTATTTTAAAATAAAATTTTACAAAAAGTTTGTAAGGTTACCTAACAATAAAAAAACTGTCCATTAAGTATTAATATGAATGAAGGTTAGAAGTATAAGGCTCACATTTACCAAAAATAATATGCAAATAATATATCTAAAATTATGCACCAACAACTATAATTTTCAGGATACATTAGGCCTCTTGTTTGGTGGAAAGCAATTTATTCTGCACCACATTTTACTACAGAGTTAGTTTCCCTACATTTAATTAAATCAATAGGTTATGCGAGTATAAACTGATAGTAAGTTGCAGTGCTAAAAAATAGGCTGCGTGTATTTTAGTGTAATTAAGATGGAATGTACCCACAATTTCATGAAGGGAGGGTGAAAACCCATCAAGGGAAAGTCATCCTCAATAGACTCGGTTGGGATTCTAATATTAAATCTATTCTAATAAATATGATAAATGTGATAAAATGAAAATAGAGATTATAAAATTAAAGAATAGTCTTACCACCAAAGAGCATAAATAACAAATTCATTTTCAAAGACCCGAATTAAAAAGTGTGTGTGTTTATATGTGTGTGTGTGTGTATATATATATATATATATATATACTTATAGCTAAGAGATTATTGATTATAAAAAATATATTTCAAATAAAAGATTTTTAAGAATTAAAAAGTGTGTGTGTTTATATGTGTGTGTGTGTATATATATATATATATATATATATATACTTATAGCTAAGAGATTATTGATTATAAAAAATATATTTCAAATAAAAGATTTTTATCTTTAATAGTACTACAACTTTACAATGATAAGTTATTTCGTATCTCGAATAGGTGCAGAGAAATGATGGAAAATTTTCCATGTGTAAGGTACACTCAAAGTCATATTAATGAGAATTGCCATCTTTTTTATAATCAGTGTCTTAGATTTAATATTTAATCAAAATTGTTAGAGTGAATTTCAAGATTGATTTTTTTCTTTTTTTTGCCTTTCAGTAAACAACCCTAAAATTTAAGGTTGAATATCTGATTACAAAAACATCTTTGGGGGGACCTTATGAAAACCCCAGATACCAAATTTTAGCCCAATCGATAAAATTGTTTCGGCTCTAGCCCGAGGTACAGACAGACGGCATTGCGAAAACCACTTTTTTTGTTTCAGGGAGTCATGAAACATCGACATTTATCAAAATCTCTATTTCGATTTTTTTTATGATCACAATACTTTCTCTTCAAGGTGTCGAGAAAAAGTAAAAAACGGGAAAGAGCAGACAAAGCCAAAATAGCCATATTAAGGCAATCATTCATAAAACAAGCAAAAAAATAAACAGAATAGGCATTCATAAGCACTATAAAATTAATATATTATACTTGAAATAGCATTAAATGCATTTTAATTACCTAAGTTTTACAATCAAGAAAAATAAAAGGGAAATAGGCAAAATCGGTACCAATTGATGATGCCTTGGGAATAACACAAAGTTTAAAACTTTAACACAGACTTTAAAAGATTGGTGTTAAGAATTGGCCAGAAAAATGTTTATCATCTATTTAACCATTTGTTCCATAATGTCATGATTGTTTCATATTTACAAAGTTGGTCAATGATCAGACCAGTTATTGGTGTTGACCCAGATCATCATCATCATCATCATCATCATAATCATCATCATCACCACCAACAACAACAACTGTTTACAGACTGTCGCCGGCTCAGTTTAGTAAAATTCCTTCATTTTATTCTCTCCTTCCACTATTGTTCCTTCTATAATTGCTTCCATTCTTCTCTTCCTCCTCTTACTTTCAAACTTTCTTCTATCTGCTCCTCCCATCTCTTTATTTGTCTGCCTTGCAGCAATTTTCCTAAATACTTAATTTCCATCATTTTCTTTGGTATCCACTGCTTCTCCATCCTCATAACATGACCATATTATCTCAGTCTTTCTTTCTATACTATCTTATATACTCCCTCTACTCCCACTATTTCCCCGATAATTTCATTCCTAATCTTGTTTCTCCTCTTAACTACTAACAACTTCCTTTTCATCACCATCATTTCACACATTGCCTTACTAAATTTCATTTCACGCTCTTTCACTTTCTCATTCTATTCCTGTAGCTGTCCCGGTACTTCAACTTGCGTTTCTATACTTCATCTTTCGTCCCTGTACTTCCTCTTCCTTCTCCCCATATACCATCAATTCGTCAACAAACATCATGGCTTTCATTCTTTTCTCTCCATATTTTCCTGCCACTTTATTCATGACCATTTCCAAGACCATTACAAAGAGTAGTGTTTAGAGGGCACTCCCTTGCTTCACTCAATTTTTTATTTGGAACCACTCCGCTCTCCCACTCTTAACACAACTCCTGTTATCCTCATACTTGTTTTTGACTCTCATAACAACTCCTCTTTACACTTCGGCCTCCTCCATTGCTTTTTAAACTAAATATCTATCTACGCTATCATATGCCCTTACTATATCCATAAATACCATTACCAAGTCTTTCCCAATTTCATACCTTCTTTCCATCAGCTGTTGTATGGCAAAGATCCAGTCTATTGTAGATCTCTGTTCCTTAAATCTGTGCTGTTCCCCTTTCCACCTTCCTTTCATTTTATTTCTTATTCTCTTTTCCATTATCTTCTCATATATTTTTGTACAGTTGCACATCAATGATTTTTTATCCCCATATAATTTGTACACTTCTTCTTGTCTCCTTTCTTGAAAATAGGTATATAATGCTCTTTTTCCATTCTTCCGGTATCTTGTTCTCCATCCAAATTATGCTCGAAACCCTCTTTAACTGTTGTATACCTGCTTCACGTGCAGCTCTAATTGTACTTCCACAGTCACTTCGTCCACACCCACCACTTTTCCTTGTTTTATCCTCTTCAATGTGTCCTTCACCTCTATGTGGGACATATTTCTTCTTCTTCTGCCATTGCTTCCTGCTCCTTTGTTTCACTCTCATCTCTTTCCTCTTCCGGGTTGAACATCTCAAAATATCTCATCCATAGTTCCTTTTCTTCCTCTCCTCTCTACAATGTTCAAGCATCTATTACTAAGGTAATTAAAAACTAGTTTCATAAAGTGATAACAAGGCCTGTATTTTGATGACATGTGATCTTTTATATATATATACATCACAGACAATGCTCATGTGCACATAAATTTCGTTCTTGAGCCCCTGGTTTTGGAAATGATTTTTTTTACACGTCATTATTTGGTTATTTTCAGGCGTTTTAAGTCTTTTTAGTCATATCTTGAATAATATACCTATTTTTAAATACTATTGGTAGTTAATAGATGCATAAATACTCAAACAAAAAATTATTTCAACATATAGTTGTCCGAATGGGAAGATAATGTAGGCACTGAACTTGGTATCCTCTTTTCATGTATGGTTTGAAAATACACGTTCCTGGTGAGACACTACAATTAAAATTTAAAAAAAAGAATGATATTAGCTATATATGGAGCAGAATGCAAGAGCTTAGTTGTAAAGACATCACATTTGTTAAGAAATTTTTATATACATATATACATGTAATATTTTTATTAGGGCTGTGCGAAGGCCACTTTTTAAATGTGAAGTCAAAGCGAATCTTGAAACTTGCAAAGAAAAGTTGAAGTCGAAGCTACCTAGGATTTTGGTTGTTGTCACTTAACTATTTGATATTAATTATTTTTATAGAGCTTGTCAGTAACAAGAGCTAGAAAAATGTCCTTATTTGTTACCTAAGGATTATATTAATAATTAATGCACAAAGGTTTAGTGATAAGCTTAGTAACTTATAAATTAAGTTTTAATTTTTACTTATATCATGGAGTTTATGATATTATTTTGCAAACTTTACACATGCATGTCTTTTTATCTACATTTCTCTGATAATAATTATAAATTAAATTCCGTTTTTGTTTCCTACTTTCCGTATCTGCCATTTTGAATAATAAATTAAATGCGAAGAAGTTATGAAAAACTTCTGTGTTAAAATGCACTTGTAAATTTGTCACAGGTAATTCCAAAGAGATAGGATATTAAGAACCAAACATTAGATGCAAGCTGTGATGATAGCACAACTAAAGCGCTTTCTCTGCTTCACACCAGTGACCATGGTGTTATTTCTTTATAGGTATTTTTATTTTTTACAAAATTATGTTGGCGATAGTGAATATAATATTAACATTTACTTAACCGTTTTTGATCCATGCTTACGCTGTGTTAGTTAAATTACTAGTCATTGTTAAAATTATGTTTAGTAACGGTTTTAAAATGATCAAATAAGGTAGGTAAGCCAAATAACGCCAGGTCTCCAAATAACGCCCATCCGTCATTTTATACAACAAACATCGAAAATTTTACAAGATTAGTTATGATCCTGAATGCTCCTGGCCTCTAACGGATAGGGCAAGAACCACATTCATTGGACTCACCGATTCAACCATGTTTGTTTTAGTAGAACAGAGAGAGGCGAGCAAGACGGACGCTGCTAATATTTAGAGGTAATTTGATTTTTCTTCCAGGTTCTTTGATAACTTAATTTACATGAACATATTAAATGTCATTCTACAGCTTATAATGTGTAGAATGAGATACGTCATTGATATTTCCATTCTAACATGCATTTATGTATATTTTAGTAAGACAATGAATTAAAACGTGGGTGAACCAGGAGCTCCAAATAATGCCCACAACTGATGACCCATATAATGCCATGGGCGTTATTTGGAACTTCAATTTCCTTATATATTTTTCCTATTACTTAAGTTTTTAGTAAAGTTAATTTTTATACAAACATGGTTATGCTATTTGTTTTTTAAAACAGTAAATAATGACGGGTTCGGAGGGCGAGAAAGGGGGCCAATATTGACCCAAAAAAATTCCATGTTGGTATCTGATTAAAGTTAATTTTTATCCAAAATCGAAAAATTATTGTATTTTTTTTTAAATCATAATTTAAAATGAGGATTGGGGTTAGAGATTATAAAAAAGGAAAATTGCAAGTGGGATATCAAATTAAAGGTAAGCTAAATATTATCTAAACTCTAATATAATATTTGTTTTTTAAAAATTGTATTGTTATGTTTTATGTAACACTGTTTCTTCAAAATACAAAAACACTTTATTTTTTAAGATGGACCAGACGAAGAAAAGAAGGGCACTTTGGACTGAAAAGCAATTGCAGGATGCGATGAAGGCCATAGCTGACGGAATGCCTGTAAGATCAGCAGCATTGCGATTCAAAATTCCGCGATGGACATTGCGTTGCCATGTAAGTTCTGGAAAAACTATAAAAAAGTTAGGAAGATCATCCTATTTGACTCCTGTTCAAGAAAACGATCTCTGCAACAGGATTTTTAGACTAGCGGAGATAGGCATGCCAATAACTGGCAAAGTAATTCGACGCTCAGTGTACACCTTTTGTGATAAAAATAATATTGAAAACCCTTTCAGCAAATTAAGTGGGTTGGCTGGTCGGAAATGGCTAAAGCTGTTTTTACAACGCCATCCGAATGTTACACAAAGAAAGGCTCAAAGCATGAACCCAGGTAGGGCTGCTAAGCTAAATAAAGTTATTGTCAATGACTATTTTGATAAGTTGAAGGAGGTAATGACCCGATTGGAAATTTTCGACAAACCACAGCTTATCTACAATATGGACGAGAAAGGCTGCAGACTTTCTCTTCATAAACAACAAACAATCTTTGCCAGGAAAGGAGAAAAAAGAGTACATCTAGTAGGGCCTGAGCATGGTGAAAACGTGTCTATTGTCTCGTGTGGGAACGCATTGGGTCAAGTCATACCACCTATGATCCTTTTTAAAGGGAAGCGATTAAAGCCTGAATGGAAAGATAGCCTTCCACCTGGCACAGAGGTTGCGATGACTGAAAAGGGGTCAATGACCACATCAACGTTCATCAAGTGGGTTATGCATTTTTCAAAATTCAAACCACATGGTAATGTGCTGCTTATCTTTGACGGTGCATCATCGCATTTAGACGTAGGTATTGTAGAAGCAGCCGAAACGCAGGGAATTACTCTCTTCTGTTTGCCTAGCAACACAACGCATGAGTTGCAGCCGATGGACAAATCTGTGTTTTCCCCTTTTGAAGCATTCTGGGACGATGAAGTTATGCTGTATTGGTCAACAATGAAAGCTACCGAAGACCGCACAGTAAACAAAAGAATATTTGGGAAGATATTTAGTAAAGTTTGGCCCAGGGCTACTACGCCAGCTAATGTATCAGCTGGATTTCGCACAACTGGGATATATCCATTTGACCCTAATGCTATCCCTGAGATGGCCTTTGCTCCTTCCCAACTCACTAGAAGAGAAGTGGTTGAAGAAACCCCCTTACAATCCCAGTCTGCACCACCATCTATCTCACAGCTAATTCAAGACAAGACCGTATCTCGGAAAAGAGTGTCAAAACACAAGGATTCACTTGACTCAAGCTCCACAACAAGTGATAGCTTTTCACTTCATGATGAATCTAGTGATAACGAAGACGTATTAGAGACTTCATTTAAAGACATTCTTTACACTCCTGAAGTAAAGAAAAAAAATACAAACAAACGAAGGAAATCCCTTAATTACCAAGCTATTGAGGTAACAAAAGCATTATTTCAAGAACAGGAAGAGGGAAAAAAAAAGAACTTAAAGAATAATAAAGTTGGCATTACTCGTGAAGATTTGGGTGTTAAGAAAGATAAGGGAAGAAGACACCAGCCACCTTCAGTGAAAGATCTTCTTGAAGCTGGACCGAGTGGTTTGACACAAACTGTTAGGAAAGAAAAAGATAGCTGGTTCTGTTATTTATGTAGAGAAGATCGTGTTGCTGACATGATACTGTGTGTACAGTGTTTGAAATATGTTCATGAAGAATGTGTTGGACTTACTTCTAAGGACAAAACATCACGTTTTCTTTGTCCTGAATGTGAAATTTAGACCAAATGAGTAGAACAAAATATCCTTTTTTTTTTCACAAGTTTGCATTTTTTATTTCAATTGATTTTTAACAATAAGTTAGAGTGATTTATCTTAAGTTAGATACATTTTATAGTCTTAGAAAAGTACGATTTATCTTAAGTTAATTCAATTGAAAGTTTCTTATACATAATTTTGATAACTTCTTAGGCTATAAATTTAACTTTGTTTCTATTTATGTTTCTACTCAAGATTCGTTTTGTTCTTTGCCATTTATTATTTTTTATTTTCTTAGTGTGTAGGTAAACGTTTTTTTGTATGTTTATTTAACATTAGTTTGGACTAAAATGGCTAAAAAGTCAGGTTATGTCATGTAAAGTATCAAATATTGTGTTATTAAAATAAATTTACCATAGAAAAATGATTACATTGCATTTTTTTTTCACCCCAAAGCATGGGCGTTATTTGGAACATGTGTTCCAAAGATCGCCCACTAGACATGTTTTATTATTTTTCAAATTTTCAACTCAAAATAATCAGAAAAAAATATTACCCTATAACAATAGTTTCATATGCCGTGGGGTGAATATTTACGACTTTCATAATATTCTACCATAATAATTAGAGCCAAGAAAATTATCTATTGTTAAGGGGGGCGTTATTTGGCTTACCTACCTTATAGAAAAATGTAATATTTATAGTAAGATAAAATTAAATCGTTTGATTCTTTAATGAAGTTTTATCCTTCCTTCGAAATTTTTCGAATAATCAAAGGTTATTGTAGATGTGTAAATCAAAGCCGAAGGAGATTTGACCTTCGACCTCGACTTTTTGAAGCTTCACACACAATTAGCTTTTATTATTTTTATGTCATCAAAGTAGAAGCTCTGATGATAACATATATCCACTTAGAATAGTTTTTCCTCTTTGTGTAATATAAATTTATAAAAATAATTGGTCAAACTTTCAATCAAAACTGAATAAACTGAATCACAAAATGTTTTATTTTCTAAAAATGAGATTTTTTTCAACAAAAAAGGCCAAAATATGTGACTACAAAGATATAACCTATTTTTATAATATGTATATTGCTTAATTTATATTTTTTTTAATCTTCAGGAAAAAGTTCAACCACCTACATATGATTCCACCAAAGTGGAAGGTGAAATACGTTTCACTGAAGTGTTCAAAGAACTACCTTCAAAACTATCAGCCACCATGATAGATAACCTGAGTTTCCCGTTGGCCTACATAGCACTGCTGCACTTAGCCAATGAGAAGTGTCTTCTTATCGTTGGTGATGAGAATTTGGAAGATCTAATGGTTTCACAAGATTTATAAGATAGAGAGTGCCTTAGGATTTATCAAATATTCAAATATAAATTTATGAAAGATATTTTATATTCAATTAACTTTATTATTTAAATGTACAATACAAAAGTAGTTTTGAATGCTAAAGAGTTTTTTATATTAAGGATAATTATAAAGTTTATTCAATCAGAAAATTAAAGTTTAGCACTAAGTCATAGTGGAAACAAAATTGTGATTGACTAACCTTGAAATAGGAGATGATAACTTATTTATAGGTATATACTTATAAACAGCTCAAGAAGCACAAAATGTATCATAAATCATATCTCCAGGCCGAAGACCTTAATAATTAATTTTTGTGACATGCTGAAATAAATTATTAGTAATATTAGTTTATATTTTTTTAGAGATGGGTCAAATATACGCTTTATCTAATTAAAATCCTAACTTTACCTACAAATCCTGATTCTGAATCCAAATCTTTGTAAATATGGTGTACTTAAAGGTCTCATTTCCTCACATTGCTATGCTCTTTTTTATCTTTATCTCTGATTTTGTTATTATTAATAATAGAGTGATTATTAAAAATAAAAATTGTAACTAAATGTAAAAATATCTGTTTTATAATACATTTATTATTGCATTCATACATTTAACTAAGGTGGTAAATTAACGACCAAGTGTATTTTTTATTAATTTTGGCCTAAAATTATATTTAACTAAACCACCAACAAGCATTATAATAGTTCTAAAAATAAATCTTGATCCAAAATTTTACACATGAGTAGATTATTTTTCAAGTCTTAAGTCTTTTTTTGTATCCTCAAATTAAAATATTTTTAAAACTAAAGGGATTCAAAGGCCCATTCTCATTATTTCTGAAAATAATAAAGCGAATCTACCTCAATCTTGGCAAATCTCAAGTTTAATATGTTACAAATCATCTTTTATTTTTCACAATAGTTTTGTTTTATTTTATTTCTGTATCTTATGCTTACCTTCCTCACACTGATTTCTCTTTTGTTCCTTCCACAATCCTCTATTATACTCATCAGGTATTTAAAGCTTTCTACTACCTTCAACCTCTCCCTTCCTATTGTCACACCAGTCCTGCAGATGTCTCAATTCCTTGTCTTTATCACCATCTCACTTTTTCCTACATTAAACCTCATTCCATATCCCTCCACCTCTTCATCCTATGCATCCACCTGCTCCCGAACTTCTTTCACCTCATTGGCCCATACATACTATCAGGTCATCCGCACACTCCGTTGTTTTCATAGGCCCCTCTCCAATCCTTTCTACCACTTCTTTTATTATTTTATCCATCACTACAACAATCAATTACTTATTATTTCATTAAATTGAATTGAATATATAAAAACAACCATTCACTTATAATGTAAACTTGATATATTTTTTTTATGAAAATGAGAGACTGTAACTTCATACCAACCTAAAAATTAAGAGAACATTTTTATATAAAAAGTAATATAATTTTAAATATATGACAAAAGCAACTTCATGTTTACAAACATTTGAGACAAAACCATGTTGGTTTATGTTATTATAAATCCACAAAAAATAATATATTTTACATTTTGGAGTGAACTGAGATAAGTAAAAGAATTATGTACTTTTAAAAGCTCCCGAGCTCAAGTATATTCATAAGTTTAAAATGTTGATGATTATATATTTGTGTATTTTAAAAGTAAAATAGTATATTGAAAATGTCACTATTCAAAAGAAACATAAGGCATTCACGAGCTAAGTTTACCTGAATGACAGCTCGAAATGCTACTAGAAGTAATCCCTAATATATCACTATGCCAACAGCTGACATCTATCACTTTGGATGACTGTAATGAAAACAAATGGTAATATATTAATGTGATAGTTAACCATAATGATTTAGGCCAATATTATTTATATATTTATTTTAGGTCGGACACAAAGTTTATTTATCGTTTTATTCCACTTAAAAAAATATTCACACCACTTTCACAAAAACTTCTAACGAACATAGCCTCAAAATGGCAACTGACGAATTTAAACCATATGATTGAACATAACGGTAAACAAGTTTTTTTACAATGATGCGGACACACAGTTGATGAAAATACTTTATTCAGTTAAATATTTCAAAATACGATAAAATAATCATAAAATCATGTATTGTATGTAAAAAAATGACAACAATTTTCTCTTTTCCAAGTAAATACGATGCCTGTATTAAAAGGTATTGATGTATGCACTATATTACACAAAATCAGTAACGTTCCAAAACGAAAAATAAGTACTTTTAATTATGTTTAAAATATTGTTTCGAATTGGACAAAAAGAAATTATTTAAAATAATTAAATAGTATGAGAAAACTTAAGTTTACGTTATTTTAAATGTAATATATAACAGGTAATTAAAGATCTTTACATTTATAACAAAACTGTGATCTTTTACAAGTGTTGGCAACCCAAAACCTAAACATGATTTTAGAACTGCCATCCAGGTAAAAACCTATCGTGAATGGAATATAACATTTATTCACTCCATCTTTAAAATGTGAGATTTTAAAAATCTATGTAAACAACAAATGTTCTTAAAATAAGAAGTAAGAACGACACTCATTTTTATAAATAGAGAATACTTTTGAAAAAAAAAAGTACAAAAACTAATTAAAATAGTTTCAACGCTCATTTCTTAAAAAAAAAACTTGTTTTAATTATCTAATATTTCCCCAAAATATGCCTCCTTAACTTTATTTACCATTTAAGAAAATGCAAGAATCACAAGCCGTTAAAATTTGAAATTTTTCATATTTTGTTTATTAGTGCTTTATCACTTCTCTTGTTCCAATTCTATTCCTTTATGCAGAGTTGTGTATGTGTCATGTATGAGCTCTCTCTAGAAACTATCTTATTATAAAATCTATTTAATTTTATTTTTAATGCTCCGCTCAGTCAGTTGTGCCAGTTGGAGAGTGGAGGTTAGAGCTCGTGCTCTTGTGTTGGAGTTCATCAGGGGTGGTGGTGAGTGTCGGCCCATTTGATGTAACATTAACTTGTAACTCGTTACAAACTGGCGCTAAGAAAAAGCAAACCTCCATAATGAATTTATTTGGAAATAGGTAGGTATTTTTTCATGTGTATTCTAAAAAAATGCAATTTTTGCTACGAGGGTCAAGGGTGGAACAAAAGCGGTTAAAATTCCAATAATGACCCCTTCGAAATAACAACCCTTTTCCAGAGAACCGTGAAAGGTTGTAGGATCGAGAGTTGTCTGTATTGTTAAAAGAGTGTGGCCAAAGATCATGAAAACCATGAATTTTACTTTGAATTTTGAGCACCGAGAAAATCCCTGGGTAAACTGGTTGAATTTTGTAGTTTGGCTGGAATTTAAAAATATTAAGAGTCTTTATTCAAGAGTGTGACCAAACTAAGCTTTATGAATTTTTCTAAACTCAATTTGATTTTAAATTTACAAAAAAATAACATTTCTTGACATTTTTTGCACTAACACGGCTGCAAAAATGTTTTGTCTAGTTAACCAAAAGTCAGTTAATATGCACATTTACAGTCAGATTTAGAAAGGAAGGAATATTTTAATTCTAATAAATGTAATTGTCACTTTTTATAAATTGTATCAATGCCTATAAAATAACACCAATGATAGTAAAATTATATCACTGTTGACAATAAAATGTGTTTGTATTTTATAAAATTTTCTTTCCAGCAAAATCCTTCTAGAGTTTGTGTGTTGCCATTGTGAGGTTAGTCAGTGGTAGTGGAACTGAGGCCCCCACCCCCTGCCGGCTTTAATGACTTTGCCCCCCTAGCCCACTCTTCTGGAATACACTTTCCCCCTATATCTTTATCTTACTCCTCTCTGATATTCTTAAATATAAAGCTGAAAGGTGGCCTTTTATCACACTCCAATAAGCATCTAGAGGCATCCAATTTAAAAAAAAAAACTGCCAGTAAAGGATCACTTAAAATAATTCCTAGAGGAACATAAGTCTTCAAAAAACATTTAGGCGACAACCACTCCAAGTAGTTTTTAGATGTATACAAATTTAAAAAAATTGGTGGGGAAAGACCACTCCAGATAACTTTAAGAGGTATATGATTTAAAAAAATATCCAGGTTAGGTCCACTACAAGCCTAGAAGCCTAGAAGCCATTCAAATTTTAAAAATATCCTTGGGGAAGACTCCTCTAAAAATCTTTTTGATTAATTTAATTTTCAAATAATTTCCTGGGGTGGACCACTCCAGTGGCTCCGGAAGAGCTTTACAAGTGGGGAAAGGGGGCTCAGAAGACCAAGAGAAGGGGGCTCCCTCCCCTGGAAAATTTCAAGTTTTTGATGATTCTAGAAGCTATTTTAGCAGAACTTCCATGCTATTTTGAACAATTATTAAGGATGTAAATATTAAAGCATTTTCAATACCTATTATTTTAATATTTTAGAAATAGTTTTATCATATAAGAAATAAAAATTAATGATTGTAAAATACAAAAAGAGCACAAATATACCATCATTTACATTAATAATGATGGTACGACTTAAGACAACTTTTTGTTTTAAAATATACTACAAACTATGAAAAAGCAAAGGAAATAGCAAGTAAATATTTAATATTATACCTTTATAAATTGGTATAAATATGTAATAATTAAACTTTTTTTCTAAATAAAAAGAAAGTAGATTATTTGTATCAAATAATACTTATAATTAGAAAAAAGAGGTAGCATAATTTCATTTAAAATTATAGGCCTTCCATAAAATTTCAAATGTATGTCTAAAATCAAAATCAAGGTATTAAAAACCCACACAATATTTTGAAAAATGTCAACCCATAGTCGATAATTAAATCTGAGGTGTTTTGGTTTACACACCAATGACCTAGAGTCACTTTTCCATGATTATTTTAAACTAAGGCGTTGAGTGAAGTATTTGGCTACCTAGTGCTATGAACAATAGTTCCTAGTTGTTGTTTTTTTGGCACAAATACAAAACATTACAAAGTAGCCGATGCTTTCCCCAGATAACATAAACACACAACACCCTCTTAAGTGGTTAGTTAAAAAATACACTCGGAACGGGATTAACCAGGATATTTCAGTGGTAAATCATTTGTGATCAAACCCAGGGGTATTTAACGTTCAATTTCTGAACCAACCGAATACATCAGCAAATGACTGTACGTTAATTTAAATCCAGAACACACACCCTACCCAACCACCAGCCGTTAATTTATCACTGTGAAAGGGGAAACTCACCTATCATCAATGGCAAATTTTTCACCAATGCCAGGAATCGAACCGGGACATTTGGCTTAGTAGGCAGACACTCTACTGACTGAGCTAGGATGTAGGACAATATGTTTGTAATAAATAACATACAGAATAATATTTATATGACTTTATCTACTATCAATAAATTTAACACCCGTGAACACCCATTCTCTTTTAAAAATCCAAATGTTTATGGTTGCAAATTTTTTATCATTTTTTTTACTTCCTCTTCAGGCTATAAGCATATATGATAATTCCTCTAATGTGGCAGGGATGAAGAAGGAAGCATTTTAGAGGTAATCTACCCACATTTGCCGGGAGGGAGGGAGAGAAACCATTTGGATAAAAACAACTCTCAGTAGACCCAGCCGAAATTCGAGCCCCGATCTCCCCATCATCAGTGGCTAGTCCAACACGACCATCCGCCCACTGAAGCTGGTTGCAATTTTTTGTTTTGCTTTGGTAGGCTTACAAAAGATATATTAGCATGGAGGAAAGGGAAGCAGCCAACTTCATGGTACCCCCTCTCCCCATCAGTTTCAAACATTTAAATTTTTTAATTGGATTGAAAAGGTGTTTGTACAAGAGTTCTCAAAGGAAAGGTCAGTTTACTCTTTAATTATAAAGCCTAAATAGTGCATGTAGGGACCATTCCCTCCTTCCCCATTTAACCACATATGTCACTTGTTTTAAATATATTGTGAGGGGCAGTTTTAAATTATATGAGTATGAAGCCTTTATTCTCAAAACTATGTGCTATTCATAAATAAAAAATTATATTTTTAAGTTTTTGGCAAAATTTCAACCTTAAAGCAATTTTTTGGAGGAGTAGTTTACACATTTAGTTGAGACTTGAGAGCTCGAGATTTAAATTTGAATGAATCCCAGTTGACTACTGGTATTTGATTGTTTACATTGATATCTCCAATTATTTGTTCCCCCCACCCCACCCTGAGGATGTAAATTTAATCTTAAACTAAGGTAAATGAAAACTCTTTTATCATTTTTCGCAAGCTTAATAATCATTGCTCATATTTATGGAGGCAGCTTAAATCAGCGTTTGACTACATACTAAAATAAGTTATTGGTTCTCAGACATTATAAATATGCATACAACAAACCGGTAATCAAATATACGAGTAGGCTATAATAATTTATCACAATATTTTTTCGCTGAAATTTAAACATTTTTCAAACCACAACAATCAAGTTTATTTTTTAAATGTGTAGGCTTTCAATACTCACAAAGAGAAGTAAGGCCTGAAAATGATGTAAATTCAAATATTTACAAAGTTATTTGGGCAGATATTTATCTAGTTAAAGCTCTGTAAAACTATATTCCTTATTCATAATTCAAGAATATCTATGACTAATAATTCTTTTTAATCAATAACTTACCTTATATTTTATTGAAAACTTGTAACAATTCAATATAACCAAGACCCAGGAAGCACTTTCTTAATAACGCTACAATTTTGTTTGCGATCAGTTATAATAATTTTCTTAACACATTCTATTTATTAAAAACAACAGTGAATTGAATATTAACAAACACTTTACACCAAGACTCTTGTCTGTACAAATAATATCTAAATAACAATATAAACAAGTAATCAGGTTTGAAAAAGGTAAAACCAATCAAAATCTTTCTTCGCCATCTAATCCTTTTCATTTCTTCAACGAAAATGACTGGAGAGTAAAGAAAGTCAAAATACATTCTGGCAAATTCAATCATTCAGCATTGCCAAGTTTTGTCATATTTTATTGAAGTTACTCATGTCGGAATACCTATACACAAAAGAATGGCAATGCTTCTACACTGCAGATTAGCTTAGAGATGGTCGCGATATGTAATCTGCTCAACTTTGTAAAAATAAAGGTTCAACTATCTTGAATTGTGACTAAGAATATTAATCTTTGCTGTCTTTTGAAACAAACTCTTTGTAAAGATTAGAGAAAAAAGGGGTGCACTCATTGCCTTTTCAGACGAGTGAAAGTTCATTACTTAAAATTACCAAGTTAATAGTAGTCAGTGTATTGATATTTTATTTTATTTTTCAACGGCACACTATGGGCATGGGCTTGGTATAATAGTTAACCAACAATATAAAATAGTTTTATACACACATTTTTAACATGCATGGTAAATATAATGGGAGGGCTTAAGGTCCCCCTGGTTTCATAGCCCCTAGACCACTCTAAATATCATGTAAGGGTATCCAAATTTAAAAAAATTAAAAAGAGAGGACCGCTCTAAATATCATGAATAAGATTGTAATTTCGAAAAAAAAAAAATATATATATATAAATGAGGACAACTCCAAATAGCTTCTAGGTAAGGGTATCCAATTTTCATACAGTTCCCAGAGGAGGGTCTCCAGATGACTCAGCCTCCTTCCCAACCCCTCTACACAAATATTTGGCTCCACCACCATTGTAAGTAACTTTTATACTCTCTGCTACTGGTTGAGCACACATCACAAGCAGAATTATGACTTTCTGATCCAGGACTTAAATAAAAGTTCATTAAAGATGTAGAGTAATTTCATTTTGGGCATAGGGAGAATTAAATTTCCAAAAAGGGGGGATCGAAAGTTTATAACATGATGTTAGGACTTACTTTAAACCCTAATAAATAAGAACATTGTTACTTTATACAGTAGTTGTGGAACTTTATTTATGTAAAGGTGGAAGGGGCAAATAACGAAAAAAAAAAATTTACTCTCCTTTCTCCTAGTTAATGTTGAAAAATCGGATGTTCTTAGAAGCTATTAGTAATGGTCCTTGTTTGTTTAATTTCAAAAATTATACGCTTTAAATAACAATTTAGAATAGTGCTGCTCCCATAATATTTTGAAATTTTGATATTGCTAGAGGCTATTTTGAGAAGTCCTCACCAGAATTTTTTTGGAATATAGAATATCCTAGAAGCTATTTTATGTTATTTGCCTGATTTTTTTTCGAAAGTTAGAAGCTATCTGAAGTAATCTTCCACCAGCAAATTTTTAAAAGCTGATGCCCTTAGAAGCTATTTGAAATGGTCTTTCCACAACATAATTTTGAAATTGTTTGCTTCTGGAAGCCGTTTGGAGTGATATTTGCCTGGAAATTTTTTGGAAATTATATGCCTCTAATAAGTTATTTTAAGTTTGATACACACCCGCCTCGGTGGTGTAGTTGGCTAACGCGCTTGTTGTGTTGAAGCTCGACTACTGAGGACGGGGAGATCGAGGTTCGAACTGGGAGCGGTTTTTCCTAAATGGTTTTCCACTCTCCCTCCACGCAAATGCGGGTTTACTTCCTCTAATTCAACCTTCCCAAGTCCTAATCCATTAGAGTAATTAGTACTTAAAGCGTATAACCCGAACGGGTAGTAAGACGCGGTGCTAAATATTATTATTATTATTTTAGTTTGATACAAGGCTATCCTTAAGCTTCATACTAAAAACTTGGTAAAATTTTTGGGGAAGGGAGGTGTTGAACCCCATTTTCCCCTCCCTACAATCATGATTCCATGGCTGTAATCTAGATATTTTTCCTCGAGGGAGGAAGTGGAGGTCCTAACTGTAGTGTCTAGTGACAAAATCTCCCAACAGGAAATAGTAAGGTTTTTATTTTTTTCTAAAGACTCATTTTGAAGTAATTTATAGTTTTTTAAAACATTATTGAGGTTGTAGGATGATGAATTGTGTATGACTCCAATAATTATGAGCCTAGTTGAGTAGAAATACTTATTAATAATACTTACCTAAGTACTAAAATTTGGTACATACTTTACAAAATATTTTTATTTGGAATCATTTGTTCAAAGTCTCACGACCAGAAGAAATTCCTTTTATAAAATAAACAAAATATATGTGTTTATGCCTGTAAAAACTAAAATTATGCCGGAATTTTACTCTATTAGAGTCGGGGTATGTGCCCTGTAAAATGTCAAAAATTTCGTCAACAGTTCAGTCATGTCTCCAAATTTACTTTTTATTTTAACAGATCAACTCACATTATTTGACTATTGAGACCTGTGAATTTTATAATATTAATAATCTGTTTGCGTATAACCTGTACCGGTAGTAATACCCGGTGCTTAAAAAAAAAAGTACAGTGTACCACTCATACTTTCTCTCTCTTTAATCTTAAATTAGATACATTTACTAAAAACTAGTAAAATTTGTGAAACGAAATAATATTTATTGTTGCAGAAATACTCCATCAAAAAAAAAAATATATATATATACACACACACACACATACGATGTTAGAGAAACATTGAGTAAATAGGCGCCTTTCTGTCCGCTAAAGAGCATAATAATCAATTTCATTTTTCAAATTACTCAATAAAAATATATGTGGTTGCTCATAGCTCAGAAACTTTTGGTTTTATAATAATACATTTCAAACTTAATTATTATTATTAGCACCGCGTCTTACTACCTGTTCGGGTTATACGCACGTACGCTAATGTGTAATGGTAGGGTGATTGTGAGATGAAATGGAGGACCTACAGTTTAACGTGGAATCCGAACCACGGTGGAGGCCTGGCATTCCCCACATTCACTAGATGTCTTGTCAGAGGTGACGGAAGGGTTTGGTAATCAGATAAATCTGTGCCCGGACCGAGGATTGAACCCCGGCCGCCAGCACAGAAGTCTGACACCTTACCCCTAGACCGCCAGGTCACCCTTCAAACTAAAGAATTTTATATTAATACTACATCTTTACAATACTAAGTTATTTCATATTTCAAATATTTGCAAGGATATGATCAAAATTGGACATTTCTACTATGTTTGCAATGTTAAACAGTGTCTAGATAAAAAATTAAATCATAATTGTTAGAGCGGATTTTGAGAACATATCTTTTTTTTATCTTTTTTTCCTTCAGTAAACTAACCTTCATTTTAGAGTTGGATATTTAATTCAAAAAAACTCCTTGAGGGCGAACCTTATGAAAACCCTAGATATCAGGACAGCCTGATCGGTAAAATGGTTTTGGCTCCAAGCTGAGATATAGGCAAAGAGACAGACACCATCACGCATAATAATTAATCTGTTCATTGTTTGTACATGATTTTTAAATTCTCATTTAAAAAAAACTAGATTTGACTAAAACATATATTTAATTTATCCTAAATCATTTTAATTTTGCCTAAGTTTGTATTTAATTCAAAATTATTTAATTGTAAAATATTTTATTTGGATTTGAAACACTTTCATTATAAAATATACAATTCGAATTTTATTCAACTTATGAAGCAAAGACTTAGATTTAATTCAAAATTGTAAATCTTGGATTCTCATTGACTTAATTTAACCTTAAAACAACATTAATGATTAATAAATACACAAATTCCACTGCAAATACCAGCTTAACAAAAGTTGCATAGTTCACTTAACAAATCTCATATTTTGTTGCTTTCAAGATGAAGATTTTTTTCACTATTCTTTCCTATTTTTTTTAACACCGCGTCCTACTACCCATTCAGGTTATATGCCTCTTATGAATATTAATATTGCTTTGGTTCGCTTTAGGTTCTTTTTAACAGCACAGCCTACTCTAAAGGAAATACCCTTACACTGTTGTATTTCCTATGCAAATGGTAGTTTTGAAGCTTCAAAACCACTAAACCAATCCTCAATTAGAATTTTCTATTGTGACCACTGATGAAAATTGACTAATTGTTTAAGAAAGACTATATTTATGATACTAACCATTTATGCAATTTTTGGGAAGCCAAATACATTGAACTCACATCAGACACCTGGAGAATATGAAGATATGAGATGAATATGAATATTAAAATACAAAATCAAAAATAAAATAGAAATATCTTTTTCTTTCCATGCTACACCACCAGAATATTAAGAGTATTTCCTACAGCCAACTGCAACAGCTCTCTGCTCAGACAATGTTTTGTACTTAACTTAAAACTTAAGATTTGTGGTTTTTAATTTTACAGAGCATGCTGTCTAACTTTTCACTTCAACTTCATATAACAGGAATTCTTGGACGTCTGCATTAATCAATACATCTAAAATGCTTCTCAGCACATACAATAATTTTGTTTGACTTTGGTTGGTTGGTTTTAATGTACTTTTTCTTGAATTCAAATCTACATTTTACTTAATAGTCTCAATTTTTGAATCTGAATCTAAGAAAAAATGTCAAGCATTCTCATTGTTATAATTTTATTTCTTCAATTCTGATTTTGTTCACATTATTTCTTAAGTCTGTTAAAAAATATAAATTGAAACTAAATAATTAGCACTTTTTTGTTATAATTTGAATTTATATTAAGTCAAATTCTAAATGACTGGTTTAGGTTTGGCTGGAAGTGTGCCCTATAATTATGTAGGACTAATCCACTGGAATATACAGCTCCAAAAAAATTCTGATTCAAATTTAAAAAATTAGAATTTATTTTTTCCTTAAAACCTTTGTATCTCCTTATGATTTTGAGGGCTTTGAAGGACCCACTGAAATCGGAATTTAAAACTACAATTTTAGTACAATGTACTCTAATTGAAAGATTATTTAAGAAACATTCAAATGTGTCATTGATAATAAAAATGTATTTAAGACTGTCCAACTAACATATTTCATTGTCAAAAACCTGATTATTTTATATAAACAAATGTATGCTGTCTTAAAAATTCTATGTGTAGTAAAAACAAGCTTATGTTAGCTAAAATGATATAAATGATTTATTTTTATTCGTATGAAGATATTGAAAATAAAATTAATATATATATTGTACACAGAAATATTCCTTACAAAAGGAAGGTCTGTATAATATATATACATTGTACACAGAAATACTCCATACAAAAGGAAGGTCTGTATAAAAGCAACCACTGTGTGGCAATAACGATGCCCAAAATAACATTTAACCTGTACAGAAACCAGTTTTTTGGTGGAGCAAAAGGTTAGTGTTGACTGAAAATAACACTGTACTGCCGAAAGTAATAAAGATAATTGACAAACTCACCAAGACTGTGATGGTATTTATGTCGGCAACAAAAATTCATGCTAGATACATGCAGGGTTTTTTAGTTCCATAATTTCACAATGATAAATAATTATGTGAGATATATATGAGAGTAAATACGGTATTTGAAAAAATAATATCTTCTAATACTAATTTGCCTTTGAAATAAATAAATAAAAACCATCTTTAAAAAAAACTGTTTTTGTGATTAAAATTATTTACTCTCTGGAGGAATTGAAAATTGGGAATCCTATGCACTTGTATTATTTTCACAAGTTTATTTTTTGTTAGTAAAGAAAGCTTATTATTACTACTCGCAGTTTTTGTAATTGGAAAATTGTGTATTTATTATATATTTATTTTGCAATCTATAAATATTTTATTGGTATATAACTCACATTATTTTTGCAGTTTGAATATATTTTGAAAGAACTACTGTTAATCTTGCCTTTATTTTTTGTTTCTTTCTGATTGATTAAAACATGCACACATTTATAACTAGGATTGACTCAATACACATTATTAGATCAGGATGAGGGAGAGATCTAATAAAATGTATCGAGTCATTGCTAGCTATAAGTGTAGCCATGTGATAATATATTGATAATTGGCTAAATCAACAGGTTGAAAAAGGGAGATGAATGCGGTTTTGGTATCGGTTCAGTGTCAGAGGGGATGTGAATGGCAAAACTTGAAGTTCTATGATGTAATCTTTATATTAAGGGTGGCCTCAAGATTGTATCATGTGGTATTATATAGGACAGCATCTTGGGGACACACATTTAAATAAAGGAATGCAGATTTTGGACTGTTGAATGAGAGGCACATAAATGACATGAATTGTAAATAGTATTTTTTATGCATTTGATTTTTTTAAATTTAGTCACTTTATTTAACTATTTATATTCACACTTACAAAGTAGATATTTTCCCTGGCGAACTACTAAATTTTGTATTTATGTTTATAAGAATATAATCTATGTTTACTTTGCAAGCACTAGCATTGCTCTTGTCTATCAACTATCTAGTCCTCAAGTAAATCCAATACTTGGTGCACAGCTTCATCGATTACCTTTTTCACGAGTGTCTTATCATCTGCCATTTGTTTCAATGCTTCAAGCTTATATATAATCTCTCCAACAGCCTTCTTGTCAACAAACATTATCGTACCTTCCAGAATTTCATCAATAGCACTTTGAATCACCTGCTGGTTATCTTCTACTTCTTCTCTCTCAAGGTTAGATCTTGATGTTTGTAACTTGTTAACAACACTTTGTAAAATATCCTTTACCTCCTCTTTTTCATCAACAGTGCTTGTATCTGTAGTGTTAATTGATTCTCTTGTGTCAATACTTTTAGCCGAAGCGTATTGTAAATCATATCTCTTCATTCCCTCAGTTGAATGAGGTTTCTCTTGAGAATAATGTTTAATGAAAACAACATTTTTATTGTTCTGCATATCACCACTAGTTTGAGTGTGTGCAATTATAGGCGGCAGCGGGGGACGATACCTCCGCTTCATCTGGTTTATCTCGTTCTTCAGTCTTTCTCTATGACACTCCTGGTCATTCACAATCTTCTCTAGTTTCTCTAGGTCTTGCCTTTGTTCTACTTCTCTATCTACTGGCAGGTGTTCCTTCAGGTAAGCCTGAGATCGCAAGATAGCTTCCAATTTATTCTTTTCCTCCTCCAGAATTGAAAGCAAAATGAGTTTCTCTGTGTTTTCTTGCACAGCTCGAGATAGACTCAATTGTTTCTCCTTTACCAAGTAGTGTTTGGCTTTAAGGTGGCTCTGGTAGTCTCGTTTCATCTAAAGCACAAAACAGTATTGGATTAATTTTTGTTTCTATATGTATTCATAGCTATATAACTATTCACGGTTATTTGAGGTATTTAACGTGCACTTTCTAAACCAAACTATTATTATCAGCACATGACTTAGGTTATAATTTCCTAGTAGTTTTATTAAGTGGTCTAAATTGTTATATTTTAATGTATTAGCGTTTTAAATAAACCTTAAATTGATTTTTTTTAAATACAAAAAGAACCTCAGAACTACTTTAAAGTTAATGGAATTATAGCTCTATTATTAGAACATTTCGAAATGGTTTTCCACTCTTCACTAACTCGATAAAAAAGAAAGAAAAGGGAATCCATATTGTACAGCTTTCCAATTACTAGTTTAATTATGTTCATAAACAAAGTTATGGGACAGCATACATCACTGATATGAGACTTCATGTCTGCAATGAGTCGTCTTAACAATGCTTCCTCCACCACATCAAGTTCAATGACTCCACCGAACTTATTCTCCATGCACTCTTTTATCTCCTGATTGAGACGAGCAATCTCCGCCTCCATGTTGAGGCAGTCACTGTTCAAACGATGGAGATGCTTTCTGTTTAGTTGATGCCACTCTTTCAGCTGCCTCCTCTCTCGCTCAAGCTCTTTGGGACGAACCTGTATTTGGGCTAATGCCTTCTTAGAGAATATAAGAGTATCCTTGAAGTGGAGAAAACCGCGCTCCCCATCGATGTTCTGTATTTGGTCAAGGTTTATTTGTACTACGCAATCGACTTCGTTCAACTTTTGTTGCTTCTTCCTTTGAAAAGCCTCAAGCTCTTCTTGAGATTCTTTCAGTGCAACCTCCACAGTTTTTAATCTTTTACTTACTGTATCAAACTCCTTTTTCAACACTTCCATCTCCCTTTTCTCCTCCGTAACATCATGTTCTATTTTGTGTCTTTGGTCCCTGAGGTTAAATGTCGTCTGGTAAAGTTCTGTGTCGCATCCTTCGGGGCACTCCGACTCGTCTAATTTTATTGGACCAATCTCCCCTGATTCTATGCTAGCAAGATCATCTTCCTCTTCTGTGGATGTATCATCAGATGCTGTAGATTCTTCATCGGAATCGTCAAGGTTGAGAGCACGTGGCTCTTTGTACTTCTTCTTGAAGATTTTTTTCAAGAAATCTGCGAACTTGTTATCGGCTATAGTTTCTTGGAAATTTACTTGGATTTGTCGCTCAATCTCCAGCAAAGTGTCAACTTTCCTCGTTCGGCTCTCAATCTTACTTTGAGTATTCGTTAAATGTACATGTATGTCGTGTTTATCGTTCACGTTACTGTCGACGCGCTCAGAAATTTCATTCTCAGCTTCTTCAAAGTCTTTCAAAATACATAATTCTTGCTCAAGTTTCAGCAGATGAATTTCAAGGAATTTGGCTTTTACTTCTACTTCTATTTTTGTATTGATTAAAAAATCAATATGCTCGTCAAACTGTTTCACTGACTCGTTGATATCACGAATATCCTCTTCTTGTTGAAATTGTTTCTTGCTGTTTCTTAGTTTAGAAAGCTCTATTTCCCAAGTTGTAGGAGTGTCATCTTCTTGTGATAAATGTTTTAGAGTTTGTATACTAACAAGAGATTTTGACTCAAATATTTTTAGAGGAAGGGTTAGTATCGTGTGATCGGGAGAGAGTTTAGTACCCAACATTTCATGCTCGGAGTCAACTGGCAAAATATCTCTCGTGTCTTTCTTGCCCTCTTGTTTTTTCGGCATACTTTTAAATTCATTCATTTTCATCTCGTAGGCTTTTTCTGGGAACAATTCTTCCTCGTTGATGGTTGGTAGCGTTGGAACTTCTTTCATCTGTCGAGGTGGGACTTCACGATGAATCGCATAAATGCTTTCTGCGAGATGTTTGCATTTCCTTATTAGTGCTACTTTCATTGAACGTGCTGTTAAAACTTGCTGATTGAATTCATTTTTAAGATTAAATAGCCTTTCTCTTGCATTTAAAACATGTTGGTACATTTTAAGGGTTGACATGCGCAAATGAGCAGGCACTCTATAGTCAGGTGCTGTTTTCAACTTGTAATCACCGACTGTCCTCTCAGCTTCCTGAGTAGCAACGACATCGTCCGGATGGTTAACATTTTCATCTGGTTTCTCTAAACGAAATGTATTCCATTCGTGTTGCCTCTTTTCCATTTTAAGTTTCTTAGTATAAAATCGTTCGAGAAGTCTGTGAAGTTTTGTATTTAGTTTAAGCTCAAATATATTGAGATTTAATCCTTTAATAAACGACTCTATGGTTTGAATTTTCTTTTCTCTTTGCGTTGGTCCAGTCAATCTTGAAAGCTGTGGTTCTTTAGGCAAAATCTTTCTCTCAGTTTCAAGTATTTTTTGAGTTACCAACTCCTTAACTTCGCAGAAATCAGGACAGAGCTTTTTTAGCCGAAACGTTGTGACATAATTATTTGATCTGCAAGTATGAACCTTGATTGTAATGGATTCCAGATCGTCCAAAAAGTATTTCTTCACTTTTGATAATCCGATTTTACTTTTTTCTACCGTGAACCTCAATTTATTTTCCATTATATCCATCTCAGTGTTGAGGTAGCTATCCAAGTCAGCGCTGATATTTGAGTCCAACTCTAAATCCTCATGAGGGATTATTTGAGACTGACAGAGGGCTTTGTTTCTTTCAACGATGTCCTTATATGTTTTAGCCAGATCATCAATTAACTCTTTTACCGCTTGTTTACGTTCCCTGGTGACTCTCATCTTACGATCATTCTCCAGCCTCAGCTTGCTTTCTTCCAAACTGTATACCCCCTCGCTGTGAATAATATCATCCACGATATCCCTTGGCACTCCCTTGGAGACAGTTCCAGGCATAATTGACTGCACTTTCGGGTAATCTTCTTCGGGCACATTAAACGTATAAGAGAAGATGTTTCCATCAACCCCACAAGTGAATAGGTAACGTTCGTCGTAACTGAAACATATCTTATTTATAATTCCGTTCGTGTTATCATGCATGGAGTAAAGCCAGTAGTCAGTCATATCACTGTGGTCATTGGGATTTACCCTTTGGACCCTTATTCTCCCATCCTGCATTCCCAATATGAGGTATTTCTGGTTCCAGTTATAGATGTAGGAGTGTATTTCTAGATCATCTGCGCCTACCATCATTATACTCCTCACTGGATTTTCTTGCCACAGTCTGAAGTGATATATATACCCAGCGTCATAGCCTCCCATTGACAGCCACACAAGATCAGGCTCCAAGTATACTGCATATAGAATTGGGTTGGGCTCTGGTGGAAAATACAAAGGTTCTAACTCTGGCTCAGGTTCTGTGTCTTCAAGAAACGTTTCTTCGTCAACTTCAATTCCTGGGTGTTCCGCACGAAACTGTGCTAGTTCAGCCTTTTTCTTCTTCCGCCTTTTTTCTTTGGCTTTTGCGATTTCCAGTAACTTGAGGTCTCGGCGAATTTGTGATTTGACACTGTGAAATTCAATCTGCTGTCGCTCCACGTGACTCAAATGAAAGGAGACTAAGGTATAAGAGCGTTGTCGTTCAGGCAGGGCTAACTCTAGAAGTTGACCACGGCGACATGAGACTAGAGCTGTTGCAGGCATGGTTGGTTTCCAGTTGAAGTGCGTTACTGGACTAGGAACATCTACGAAACCCACAGGAAACAAGGAAACGTACTCATGCTTGGGTAAGATCTGATAGACAAATATAGTATTATCCTCACTCCCACACACTAAAATTGAACCACGAGGATTTATACTTAAAGCAGTAATTGGTTTTGTGTGAGGTTTTGTTACTTGTATTATAGATACGTAGTCCATCCTTGCATCATCAAACTTTTCCCTCTCCATTAGGGATGCAACCAACACCCGTATCACTCCATCAGCAAAACCTGCAATGATAACATTCCCTGTTTTGGAAACGCTTAAAGGTAGCCACAAAAGACACGATCCCGCACTGAAGAATTGTTTCTCCATGAGTATCTTCTTTTTCAGGTAGTTGTAGAAGAATATGCGACCATCCAAGCCCAGCGTTACTAAATGAGGTCCGCATGGAGATGCTGACATGTCAATCACTGGTCCAGCGTGGCACACTAGAATTTTATCAGGAGGTTCATTGGCGTAATTCATGTTTAAGTCTACACGCCAGATTACTCCGTTCGCGTCCTGAGCATACCAAAAGTAGTCGTCATCTTTATCGACCATTTTCATTAAGCACATAAGGGATGCAGGGTCATCGCTTGAGCCGATCTCAAATTCGAACATAGGTTCAATCCCTATTGTACGATCATTTTCGGGAGGATCAGCGAGGTCAATGGTCTCAAAATTCCATATTTTGATCATTCCGTCCATACTTATAGTTGTAAGTTCTCCTTTTCCAAACTGGAATTGTGTAATTGGAGCATTGTGACAAGGTGTCCTGTCTCTACGGCAAATTTCAGCCTTAATAAGACCCTCTTCCCAAAGTAGAATATTTCCCCATTCACATCCAGACACGACCTTTTCATCGGGTAGTGCAAGAAAACCAATAATATCACAAATTTCTGTTTTCCCGAACCTCCCCAGGGCTCCTTTGAGTTTTAGTCCCGTAAACGTCTCCGCCATTTTCCAGAACTTTATATGGCCATACCCACTTGTCGTCAGATGTCCAGAGACATAGCGAGAGAAACTCGCGTTGATGACATTATTGCTATAAGACTTTCCTTGCAGTAGAACAGTAGCCTTTTGCCAATCCCAAATTGTTAGCATGTAGTCTGGCTCCCCTCCTTGCGACAATAAAAGATATCCATCTGGGCTATAGTTAAGGTGAGTGTACTCTCTCTCTGTTCCCTCTCGCAATACACACACAATATTTAAACCTGGCCACTCGTACACAATAATTAGTGGATTTTTGCCTTTCTCGCCAACTGCTAAATGCGGAAAAGCCGGGTTCTTTACTATATGTCCTATACCCCCACCCCCTGCAGACCTACGGAACGTTAACTGTTTGGTTTCTGTGTTATAAAAGTGTATCAGATTCCCGGATATGAATATAAGCATAAACTCGTCCATGACGCACAAGTTGAAGTACTTGAGACAATCGTAACCAAACGAATGATGAAATTCAAGTATGTTTTCCTTGAGAGTAGATTTTTCACTCAAAAAAGGCTTAGAAATATAATCATTTGACTCTCTGGATTCAGTCTCAAGTACATATTCATACCCTTGAATTGTATTCTCTGACATCTTGGAATTTTCGTCGTTGCCGTCCAATTTACCTTTTAAAGCCTCATCAATTACGCCAGACATTTTTAAAACAGTATGTTTGAAATAAAACTATGAAAAAACAAATAACCATGACATAAATATTATTAGGTCTCCTCATCATTAATTAAATATGATGCTAAAATTATTTTAAACAAATTGTTTGGAATAAATATCAAAAACAATTATTAATTATAGGTAACTATTATAAGTTTTACTGTGGTTTAGTTAGGTTTGAATTTTATTGCGTATGCTGTAATTATAATTTTAAATCCTTTTTACAAAATTAATCTCTAAGATTGATTTTTTTTAAAACTATCTCACTGCTAAAATACAATTTAAAAATAAAAATCCATATCTTCATCCTACAAGCGAGTTATACCAACCAAGTGGCCGCTGCATGTTGGTGAAGATAGTGCCAACAATTGCGGATACAAGCATTGTAACCAATGTAAAGAAAATATAAGTTTAACGCAACTTGGAGGAATTTGATTGTGTCTTTGTTTACGTCAACCTATACACAGCAATTAATTTTTGTATAATAAAACAGTCACACACATACAATTTTTTATTTAATAAGTAGATTAATTATGTTAATTGGACATTGGTGTGGATTTTAAAGCTTCAACTTTGATTTACATATAGCTTTGTATATGTAATGCACTGATTTGTATACTTAATGACGTCACAAGCTCAGCCAATCAAATATATTTCTCCATCTGTTG
Source organism: Timema poppense (assembly GCA_902141375.1). Classification (NCBI taxonomy): domain Eukaryota; kingdom Metazoa; phylum Arthropoda; class Insecta; order Phasmatodea; family Timematidae; genus Timema; species Timema poppense. The sequence goes on from CABFOV010001590.1 coordinate 78,733, forward strand.
CCACCTTCTATTCTCTTTACATAACTGGATGAACATTTTCGGCTAAAATTTTCGAGCTGTCGTCGGCACACCATTGTGTAAGAGAGATAAAAACTTTAGAGTATTTCCTTCTCTCTTACACACACAAGGCAAAGGGGCATTTTGACATTGTTCGCTAATTTATATGAATATATGAAATATATCAATGTACGATTAGTTAAATGAAATAAATGGGTCAATAAAAGGTTTGTAGAGATTAACTAAGTTCAATAATCTTGACTTGTTTCTTTAAATAAATCGATTTAGCTAAAATGGTAATACTTCCTACAAGCCTATAGGCCCTAAGCTAAATGATCGTTTGAACGTATGACTGTTACACAAAGTTTATCATTCAAACAAAAGTAATCCGGTTTTAAGCTACCTTATTCCATTATAGTTATCGAACATTAAACGTAATGTGGCTTCTGAAAGGAATAGGCTATACTAGCTAATAGCCAACTTTAAATATATTGTAATATAGTAATACTTCATACAAGCCTATAAGCTATAACCTAAATGATAATTTGAATATAAAACTATTATACAAAATTTGTTATTCAAACGAATGTAATTAAGTTTGATACTACCTTTTTTCATTTAGCTATCGAACTTTAAATATAATATGGTTTCTGAAATCATTTTATAAGCTGATAACAGATTTTAAATATATTATAGGCTTGGCAGAATGTAAACAACATGGGTCTTAGCTACATATTTTAATATATTAAAGATTTTATTCTAATTTGTACTATATTACCTTTAAAACTGAATTGTATATCCTTTAATGTAAATGCCTCTTCAGTCAAGTGGGGTATAATACTTCACTATTAAAAAAAACCTTTATTCACCAGACACACATTTTTACACTAGAACATTGAAAGAAACCTTTAAATCTGACCCATCTCTAGCAAGCAGATGGCAAACTTAAGCGTCACGATTTGGTCCGTTGCAAGGGGTGTGCGTATGTCCATCCAGTATAGTACATAGAACACTGTTTGGAAGTGCTGTATAATTTCTCAAAATAAGTGCTAAAAACTATAAAAATATCTTCACCAAGGAATACCGTTTGCTTGAAAACGTTGGCATGTACCCTTTGCTTAGCCTGAAAAGGAACTTGCACAATTTGAATTATTCCATTATGGCTCAGCTTTTAAGGTTGATCCATAGAGTAATCCATCAAGGATAAATGATACATTAATTTCAACAGTGTATTATATTTGCCATTTGTATGTACTTTATTTGGCAAATTTGTATTACTGTTTGGTCGAGACATTCAACTATATTTTTATTTTCTATATGTACCTATATAATTGAAAAAAAATATATTAAGGCTTTTAATAGCCTGTTAAGAAAACTTTTAAATAGTAAATTCATTAACGCAAATAAATATTATTGGTTTATGATATTAGACTATAATTATTTGACCTAATTGAAATAAAACTATTTGGCACAATTGTTCGAGTCTTGATACATGTACTTATAATATACAATATTTGAGATATAATATTTCCTTGTATCTGATTATGATTACATTCTGTATTATAAACTATAAATCATCATCAACTGTTTCTACCCTGTGGCCGGGTCAGTTTATTAAAATGCCTCTATCTTCATCTATACTTCCACCATTTTTCCTCCTATAATTGCTTCCACTCTTCTTCCCTCACTTGCATGCTTTCTTTTAGCTGCTTCTACCATCTATTGTTTGGCCTCCCTTGATGTATTTTCCCTACATACTTCATTCCCATAATTTTCTTTGGCATGCTCTCTTTTTACATCCTCATTACATGTCCATACCATCTCGGCCTTGCTTTCTTTACTATCTTATGTACTCCCTGTATCCCCACTATTTCCCGGATAACTTCATTCCTAATTTTGTTTTTTCTCGTGACAGCTAACATATTCTTTACAAACTTCACTATTCATGGCCTCCTTTCCCAGTCTTTCTTACATTCAATGTCCATGTTTTTGCTGTATGTGTGACAATAAGTACAAAGTTCGCTCTGTTGAACACCTCCTTACACTCCAAAGGAACTTATCTTCTCCATAGCACCCATAGAAAAAACCCTCCCTGCTGTCCTCTTTTCATTAGATCCTATATACTTCCACCTTTCAACTCTATCACGCTGCCAATATATTCTACATTCTGTACTTTTCTCAGCTCTACTCCATCTAACTTTATAGACTTACTAGACCACAACCTCTTATTAGTTATTACCACTATTTCACACTTCACCATGCTAAATTTCATTACACAACCTTTCTTTTTCTCATTACATTCCTCTAGCTCTTCCAGTACATACTTTCCCTTCTCTCCCCATACCATCAAGTCATCAACAAATATCATGGCTTTCATTCTTTCCTTTCCTTATTTTTATGTTACTTTATTCATGACCATTTACAATACCATTATAAATAGTAGGGGTGAGAGGGCACTCCCCTGCTTCACTTAATGTTTTTATTTAGAACCACTCCATCATCCCACTCTCCGTTCTAACACAACTCCTGTTCTCCTCATACATGATTCACACCTTCGTTAAAGCTCCTCTTTCCACTTCAGCCTCCTCCTTTGCTTTCTAAACTTTATTTCTATCCACGCCATCATACGCCTTCTCTATGTTCATGAGTATCATTACCAAGTCTTTCCTAAATTCATACCTTCTATTCATCAGTTGTCGTATGGCAAAGATCAAGTCTATTGTAGACCTCTCTGATAAATATTAATATTATGCCTAATTAAATCCATCTACTGGTTTTGTTTGAATATAAGACGTTTTGTGGATTATTTTAAAAGACAACCTTTGTTACATGTTCCTTTAAATAAATAAATACCTTATTAAATAATATTGTAATTTTTATTTTGCCCATGATTCAGGATAATGGAGTAGAACAAAGCTAGAAGGTATTCTTAGACTTGTCATCAAATCAAGAGCCACCAGGAGCAACCTATTTTTCAGACCACAGCATGTTTGTGTACATTATTACTAGAATCAGGATTTTTTGGTAATTATATATTTTAATACTGCTGGTTAGAAATATGAAAAGGGAAATGTCAGCGAATTGGGTTGTTTGTTACTGTATTTTTAATTTTAATTTTACATATTTTAACGAATTCTAGATATTTATGAATATATTACACATCATTCTATTTTTTGTGTGCCTATTATTATGGTACTGTATTTTTTTCTTTTTTTTTCTTTCTTGTGGAAAATAATAATTTTAACTGTTATCTCTATAATTTCCAAGCAACTTGTTCCTTCACATAGGAATGCATCCAGTCAGGGAATGGCAATGGACATAGCCCAAGTCACTTATGCTGGATCATCAGAAAGGATCACAGTTGCCTTAACTTAATTTTGCTTCTTACGTTACTCAGTTTATCAAGGCGAGAGAATGACGCCTTGCCAGATAGTGGCCTCAGCAGCACGTCTTTCACGTTTCGTGTCAGTTTTAAACACAATTCGGCGAGTTGTAAAAAACAATTTTTGGCTCTAATTGGCTCATTTTCTTATTGTTATTTGGTTTAGAGTAGAAAGAGGTATACAGCGGAAAGGCAAAGAACAAATGACGAAAATGGAACCCAAATTCAATCAAGTAAATGTAGATTGAATTCTATCACAATACTGCGCGTTAAACGGTCTTTTGAAAACAAACAATACCATATATGTATATAAGTATAAGTGTAGTATTAATACTAGCTAGTATTTCAGGATCAACAATTTAATCGAAGACCGAAGACGTAGTTCTAGAAAACTGACTTTAAAAATTCTGATGTGTACTAACGTTCACTTGTTTCCAAATAGGCGGCAACAGTTGAGATTTCATTGATAGTTTTTAGAGTTTTTATGATTACTAAAATTATTTATGGTGATTCCATTTATTTTAGGTTTTTAATTAATGGGAAATCCACGCAGTTCTAAACAAACTAATAATGTACCTAATACAACTCATTAAAAAAGTAATTGTATGTCTGGATATTTAGAAAAATGTTATTCTATTACTTCCTTCAAAAATTTGCAGCCATATAATTCGTTTCAATAATATAAGGATATATTTTTACGGTGGGGGGAGGTTTATTTAATGTTACATATTTTCACATCAGATTATGACATATTTTAAATGATTTTGTTTCATATTTATGTACATATTTTGCAGGTTGAATTCAAGATAAAAATATGGGCTCTAATTTATGTAGCATGTCAATCAGATAGATTGGACAGCTACAATTGAAAAATTCAATAGTTTAGTGATTCATGCAAGAAAGAAACTATATTAACATATTTAATTGAATCCACCCCGAAGTTTATATTCTCCGACTAGATGCAGTCTGATAAAATTACGTATCTCCCTACATTCAAACACGTGGTTGGTCGAAAATACTGTCTTTTGATACATACTGGAGTAGATATCAAAGAAGAGGATTAATATTAGCATATTTATGAATTAAATACTTTAACGCACACCCTTTCCCGTTGGATGATGTCGGATAAATTCACATACGGTTGCCATGCCGTCTACAAGAAAATATAGTAAACTACATCTATATCAAAAATTCTCATAAAAATAATAACGGATCCTAAATACCATAATTAAAACAGATATATTTGAATATAAGATGCTTTGGTGTTTGCTCACCTCTTCAAGATGTCTATAGATTCATTTGTCCCACATGCGAAGCTCAAAACTATTCAATGATGGCCACCACACGTGCTTACATTATAACACCTGGCTAAGGAAAGGAATGCGTATCAACTTCAACCTACTGACCCACTCCACGTCAAGACACTCTAGTGGTGAGCCAAGGAAGCTTGTTCCTCTCTCTCCCCGCAAGTGAATTTTTCTTGTTAATTTTCTCTTTCTGCCCACCTTCGTCCGTATTTCTCCTTTCTATGTTCTTGTGTTTATCATCCCTTCTGCTTTCTTCCATTCGTATCAGGTTGGGAACTATATAAGGACCCAAGTCCCGGTTCACATTAGAGCCAGTTTACTGTATCCCTGCATTGAAGGAAGGCCTCCAGCATCGTCACTTCGATCATGAAGATTGAGGCGTCGGATACACCGCCACCTTAGACAGGATGACCCATTTCATCACCACCTATGAAGTCTAGGCCGTGTGATTCACCGCAGCTATGGATGGAACCACAGACTTCGACTTTAGTTCTTTGTATAATGTCGGAGACGGTTTTCTTTCGAATTGATAGCATGTCTAGTTGACAGTTAATCAACTTAAAGTCTTGTTGACTTGCTAATTCAAAGCTTTATTTTATTGATTAAATATTGTGTCCTTCAGAAGGCGGGACGAGTCTCTTTATTAATTGTTTTTCAAATATTGTAATTCAGTCCTGTAGACCATGTTGATTTATATATATATATTTCTGTCTTTACATTATGGCGTAGAAAGTTATAATGTCTTAGTTAGGGACTTATAAACTTCCACTAGTTCCTTTTATCTATTTTTGAATCAAAATTTGCCATGACGCCTTGTACGTCGTGAGCATCAGTTAAATTTATGGATGGCTACCCCCAGGTTGTCTGTTTTGATTTCCTTATTACAATTCAGTTGATAGAAATCAGTATTTTGGGTTGGTCAAGTAGTCACGCTTCACGTGCAGTATTAGTTTCGGTGCGCAACCCAGGGAACTGCACTAGAGTCATAGTGGGGTCCGCGCAAATAATACTCTTTCACTTTTGCCTTTAGATCGATTCCTATTGTTTGTGTTGCTCTTAATGCACTTGTTACTAGAATTTTATGTACTATTGAATGCCCTGGCGGTACCAAAGGGGAATGTGACCAGCCATAGTACTTTTTGTTGACACCTGTTTCTTAGCCATCGACTGCTGTTATCAACAGCTGAGTTATCCGAAGTGTTTAATGAATACTATTTTGAAGGCCCAATCAAGCAAAACTGATTAAAAAGTTACATGTATATCTTGTCTTATATTTTTCTATTAGTAATTATTTAATTGTTCTCCTTTTTAGAAATACTTCTACATGTGGCCTGGCGACTACACAGCCCTTGTAGCCACAGTCTCAATTCTCAAGCCTAACTGTTTGGATCAAAATCCATACGCATTTCCAACTATATTATTGTAAACCATTGCTTTCTTAACCATGGTTTTTTCTATTAATAAATCTATATGTTGTTTAAACTATGTTCTTTTCCATCATAATATGTGCTACCTGTAGCCATAGAACTGCATAGAGCTAGTTGGTACATTTATTACAAACAAAATCAGCCAAGTAGATAGTAAATTGTTTATAAGTATGTCGACCTTTGCATTTACACTAAATGGAAGGCGCTTATTTCTTATACTAACATAACAACCAGCGATAATATGTTTGTCTCGTCCATTGCAGGGACAATGAATAGGTAGTATGCACGATCAACGTAGTGATATATCTTTTTTGATTTGTTAATTAATTACACAATATGATCCAGAGAGCTTAAGCACATTAAGATGACCATGAATTTGTAAATGTAATCTACACATACGATCGTATCAAAAATAAGTTTTTATGATTAAAATTCTATAAACATTATTTTGTTGGGTACGAAATAAAACTGGATAGATGTACAATGTGATTGATTCTAGATAGTTTTGAAATATTTGTGATAATTTTGATTTAATACTAAAATAAATACGTATAATCATGTAATGTGAAAAAGTGACTAAAATACCAAGCATAAATTAATTTGTAAAAAAATATAGCAAAAAACATAGCTTATTATATATTCAGGAAAGTTAAATTTATAAATTAGGTTGAGGACATATAATTAGGGCCTAAAAATATGTTACTACAGCCATTGTTGAAACTAAAAATTAAATAGGTTACTATATTTAACCAAGAAATGAGGAAGGAAGGGAGACAACTACTTAACGATTTTTTTTTGTGTGTAAGTTTGAATATAATATATTAAGCCTGTTAAGATGTTTTAAAAGTTTGTCATCTCCAATAAGCAATAATCTGTTGGAATGGCATTATATATTTTAAACTTAAAATTGTAGCGTGTCAATCATGTAAAGTATACACCTACACAATTAGGCTACGTAAAAATACGAAGTTATAATAATTATATTGGCAGAATCCAAATAAGAGGATTAGATTTGAAATATTTAATAATAATATCGTTCAAAACCTACTGTTAACGAATGGATGGACTCGGATATGATCCACGTGCTCTCAATAGAAAATACTACAAGTCATTTTAATAATACAAATCTGCTTAAAAATACTAAACTTAAAATAGTGAAATCCAAAAAAGATAATTAAAGCTAATACATTCAGGAATAATGTGCTTCAAAACTTACTCACCGTGGCTGGATGGGATCGGATAACGCCAACATGCCTTCTAGCAAAATATAGAACATGAATGGCGACAGAGTGAGTGCTTCCTGGCACATCAACTTTCTACCCCTTCTGTCGTAGAAAATAACTAAACCTATGTTAGGTTTGCTCCCACGACCCTCGAGCGCCACTGTCGTGGTGGCGTGTCTTCAAACCTCCCCTTTTCCACACCCCGCGAGCTTCTATCATCAGCTGTGTATTCACGTCTTTTCACTATTTCTTTTTGTTCCGTTCTAGTCCAAAAAAGGGTATAAAATAGGTACCCACAGATTTACAAAATATTATTCTATCACATCACGTCGCTGAAGAAGGAACTTCTTTCCACGAAAGGACCGGTGGCCATGGAGTATAGGGCGTGGTTCTCACCACCGTGCCACTGAAGAAAACCTCTCTTCACGAAGGAACCGGTGGCCCTGGAGTATTGGGCGTGTCGCTCACCCCTGCACCTCCGAGGAAAAAACTATCTTCACGAAGGGACCGGTGGCCATGCAGTATTGGACGTGGTACTCACCGCAGCGCCTCTGAGGAAAACCTCTCTTCACGAAAGGACCGGTGACCACGCAGTATTGGGTGTGGGTGTGGTACTCACCGCTGCACCTCCGAGGAAAGTCTCTCTTCACGAAGGAACTGGTGGCCATGCAGTATTGGGCGTGGTACTCACCGCAGTGCCTCCGAGGAAAATCTCTCTTCACGAAGGAACCGGTGGCCATGATGTGTTGGACGTGGTTCTAACCGCCGCGCCACCAAGGTATATCCTCTTCGACTTCTTAAGTATTGGGGCGACGTCCATTTAACTTATTGTTTAGTTAAAAGATTGGAAATTGTTTATTTAATAAGTCCATCTGAACTTATTGTTTATTTCAGACTTAGTATAGTCGAGGTGACTATTACAATTATTTTGAATTCTTGTTTCAGTCAGAATGACTAGATTTTGGTTTTGTATTATTACAACTGTGTTGATGTTGTCACAGCAACTCTAGTGTTGCTCAAGTCCTTCAGACTTGTTATATTGGTCCAAGCGGCCGTGTTTTTCCTATATCCATTTGATATAGCTTCGGTATAGGAGCCTTGAGCTCCAGATGTAATGAGGACTTAGTCCAAATGGTTACTATTCTCAGTGAGCACAGTATTTCTCTTTTGAGTACTTAGAATTACGCACTTGTTTTTATGGCTACAACCAAGTTGTCTATCCTTTCTTTTAGGACCCAGTTGGGTTAGTGTGTTCAATGTATTGAATTACTCTTGTTAACACGCTTCGCGTGTGGTATTAGCTTGGTTACGTAAAGCGCAGAACTCCGCTTGTTTCTATATGGGGTCCGCTTGGATAAGACCTTTTTTCTCTTTGCCCGTTTTAGGCACCTATTGGCTGAGTATTAGTCTTGTATGAATTATATTAGTATTGTACCCCAGGGAGTGGGTCAGTAAATACATGTACTAATTGAATGATCTGGCAGTACCAATTGGGAAAGAACCGGCCATAGTACTATTGTGTGTTAGCCATCTACCAATGTAATCAAATAATCTTTCTATTGCAATTCATTATACTATGTCTCTTAAAGAATTTTCTTTTGTTCCAATCAAGCAGGTTTTAGTTTGAATTATAAATGTGTTAACAATACTATATGTATATAATTTCCAGCTAACGTTTGTTCTTAATTATCACAATGTTTTTCTTTTAGAATCAACTGACCGTAGATTGGTGTCAGTCCAGCTGTTTTGTAATTGAACATTGCTATTCAAGCCTACTGCATTTGATCTTGCCCGTGTTGCGACAAGACAGTATTAAACTGGAACTTCTATCCTATATATTGTTTTATATCTATGGTAAATCAATCATATCTTTTATTTTTCTGTTATAATTAATCTCTTTTGGTTATTGTAATCATCTTATCTCTCTGGTTTAAATAAATCCTCTTGTACACCCCATGTAGTAGAAACAAATCCTACCAAATTTAAAATTGACTTTGTTCCGTAGGATACAGTGTTAAAAGCCTTTGATATATTTTTTAACTAAACCCCTAATATAATAATCTCTCTTTGAGATTTCTGACTTAAAAGTAATTTGGCTTTATATTTATTAACTTTTCAGGTATTAATGCCAGTTTGGTTGTAATTAATTTAGCAGGAGTCATTCAATCCTAATATTTATAAATTTAAATAGTTCTATGTTCCCTTGCAGGTAGATGATTTAGAAATCTAATAATTTTAATTTGTAAAACAGGCAAACTTTTTATTCTCAATGTGGCTGCCAAACCCCAAATATTTGAAGTACGATACATAATAAAACATTTAAAACCCCAGTGGGGCCTCTTTTATAAAGATTTAAAATTATGAGAAATAAATCAACAAATTATAATATTATTGGGCCCATTTTAATAGTATCGATTTTAGCGCTTCAGGTGTGGAAATGAGCTACTTTAGTATTTTATATACGTTGATTTTCTCGATATATTTGGTAAGAAGAGTGGTATCACTGATAAAACTGTATTTTAAATTTCGGTTTGTTAATTAAACTGCTGAAAATTCAAAGTACATAAACTGTCTAGTTTTTCGTATTGTACATTAAAATTATTTTTCTTTCTCAAATTTTAATATTAGTGCCCTTTTGTAATTGTGTTGTTGGCTACGTTGGCTACATCTTTACCATTGTCTTAGCTGGAAACGTAAGTTTTATTTGCTCCAATTCCTTATAATAAATGTAAAATTGTTTATTTACCTAATAATTTTAATTTTGAGTTAATTCAATAGTTTAGCTTGAGTATATCGTTACGATCATGTTGTAGTCTCACAAATAATTCGATATTTTACCATAATGCTTTGTAGAGGCATTGTTGTCTGTCTATAAATCAGTTCAGCAATTGTGCGAGAGATACCCTTTTTTAGGAATATTATGGGATATAAGTTTTTCTAACATTCTTAAATTATCTTTTATTAATTAATGTATATTATAATCTATTCACGTAGCTGTATTTGATATTTGAAGGAGTGTAGAATAGTTAAGGTTTTATTATGTTTATATTTCTTTTCTATTTTAAACAACATTCACTAAATTTTCTATGGAAGTATTATTTTGTTTTACAGACAGTTTGTAATTCTACATTAGGTTAGATTAGGCTTCTACCACTTGTGGTTCGTTGTAAGAGAATTTTAAGATCGATCCTTAGGCCCATAGGAATATATTTTGAAAATTATTTACAGTTGCTTGTGACTTATTCTAAACCAATCTCAAAATTATGGATGAAACTTTATGATTCCGGAAAGAAAAAAAAACTTGGAGAGAACTTAATCGATAATAATAGATTGTTTCGTAAATATGTATTCAAGATTATTTGTATTTCTTAGTTCTTAATTTATTTAACGCAGAAAATTTGACTTTTTAGATCGTGTGGAACGTATGCGTATACTATTGTTTAACTTAAATAGAGAGTCGATGTTAGATTTCTTGACAATATGTTTTCTTAACAATCTTTATTATGTTATTTTAATTATAGTTTTCATTCATAAAATAGTAAGGCTACAAATACCTTACCCCACATTAAAAAAGAATGTTGTATTGCTGTAGACAGGCCAACAATCGATTTAATATTTGCTAAAACTTAAAACTATTAAGTTCATAAAAAAACATGGCAACGCTATCTATTGGATCTAAATAAAAGCTCAGCTATTTTCTGGCTCTCGGTGGATTAGATGGTCACGATTATTTCTTTTACAAACATCATTACAAAAGACTGAAAATTATACAAATGATCAGTAAGCCTACTAAAAATAATTTACATGTATCTTGCTTACATTTACTCCTTTAAATTATGATTAAAAACAAACTCCAAATAATTTCCATAGGCATCCAATTTCCAAATATTTTTGAGGGTAGGATGATCACTACAGCCTCCATAGGCATCCACTTTCCAAATATTTTCTTGAGGAGGACCACTCCAAATAGCTTCCATAGGCATAAAATTTACTTTAAAGGAGAATGGGAAACCATTAAGGATACAGTTCAATACAGCCAACCAGTATTAGAACGTCAATCTTACCGTCATCGACTGTCCTTAGTTCAAGGGCTTGAAAGTGTGAGTCTCAAAGGTCATTGAGTGCTGTTAAGGGTCACATATACACATATTGTGACAGAGATAATTGAACTAGCCTCTGACTTGGTCGATCAGGGTTGTATTCTTAGCCGGGTACAGTACGGAGAGGTTATTTTTGTATGAATCTTAAGTGTATTTTTCTTAATTACCATCATAATTCCTGCTCCCCAAAGTTTAAGGCCATGTAGGTAGTCTGTTCATGATAGGTTTTTACCTGGATGACGGTTAAAAAATCATATGTTTAGGTTTTGGGTTGCCAACACTTGTAAATGCTCACTGTTTTGTTATAGACGTTAAGTTTTTAATTACATGTCATAGAATAATTTATATTTAAAATAATGTAAACTGAATTTTCTCACTTTATTTCATTACTTTTAATCATTTAGTTTTACTCCATCCGAAACAATATTTTAAACATAATTAAACGTACTTATTATTAATTTTGGAATGTTATCTATTATGTGTAATATAGTGTATACATTAATACACATTTAATACAAGCATCATATTAACCCGGAAAAGATAAAATACTTGTCGTTTTTATATATATAATAAATTTTTTAAATATCATTTTATCGTATTTAGAAATACTGAACTGAATAAAATATTTTTATCCACTGCGTGGGTGCATCATTGTAAAGAACTTGTTTCTATCATGTTCAATCACATGGTTTAAATTCGTCGGTCGCAATTTTGAAGCTATGCTCGTTAGGCCTTTTGGGAAAGTGTTTTGAATAATAATGTTTCTAAGTGGAATAAAACGATAAATAAGCTTTGTGCCCGCCATCAAATAAATATATAAATAATATTGGCCTATATTACAGTGGTTAACCATCACATCCATACATTATCATTTGTTTTCATTACATTTACCCAAAGTGACAGATGTCAGGTGTTGGCGTAGAGATACATTTGGGACTATTTCTAGTGACCTTTTGAGCTGTCATCCAAGCAAACTAAGGTATGAATGTACTATATTATAAAACTCATTCTAATGACAACAGTTCATTCACCCTCTCCAGTGGCCGAATGGTCTAAGGCGTTAATTACTCTCGTGTTTTACTGACCTGCTGAAGACGGAGAGATCGGGCTTAGAATATCGGTCGGGTTTACTGAGTGGTTTTTTACCTAAATAGTTGTCCACTCTCCTTCGACGCAAATTCGGGTAGATTGCCTCTAAAATACTTCCTTCCTCATCCCTCTCCCATTAAAATAATTATATATATAGCCTGAACAGGTAGTAATACGCGATGATAATAACAAAACAAAAACAGTTCACTCCCTGATTTAAATTTTCATACAGGGAAGCCTCTGTTGTCATTTTGTAAGTCATTAAGGATTCCTCCTTCTAGAGCACTGAAATGCCATGCAAACGTTCAGCTGTTTCCGACTATTTCAATTTTGACTTGTTATTTACAGACATGATTTAACCCAAAATGAAGTGGTAAGATCTCAATAGTGCTCTTTATCAGAAACAACCTTACATTTAAAAAATAAGTAATAAAATGTAAAATCGGCTTATTTTTAACGACGTACGCGGTGAGTTTATAGTACACACCTACCATTATTTGTTATTATATTGTCTTAAATAGAAAATTCTAAATTATTTGAAAACATAACTAACCTAGTAAAACGAGCCTATACAGTCATACACAAATATTAAATTTATTTAGGATCCATCTAAAATAAATCCAGGGCCACTTAGAAAATAGTAACTTTCTCTAAAAACTTGACATATTGTCCTATAATATACTAAAATAGTTAAATATGTATATATTCACTAAAATATATATATCATTTGTCTTAATTGCCAAATATTTGAGCTGGTGAAGGAGGTAGCCTACAGTTTCACGTGGGCTTGGTTTCATTCCATTTGCGGCCCAAATTAAATTAACGTTCTCTGTTTAGTATTGAAAACTCATTCGTACTAATGGGGTATGTATTATGAAGGTATAGTTTAAAAGAAATACACCCGAATTTTCGTAGAGGGAGAGCGGGAAGCTATTTAGGGAAAAATCCCTGAGTTTTGAAACATAACCTGCACACAACCAGAAAACCAGACTAGACGAGACAGACGTCTTTGTCCGTGCGCCTTCTGGTGTGTGTTTCAAAGATGCTATAATAAGTTGAAATATCCCTTATGGTATAACTATTTCAATTCCAGAAATAACCAATTTTATTTGTATTTTTTAAATGGACACTACCATAAACCCCTCTTATCTGTGCCAAATGGGCCTATGATATATTTAATGTTCACTCAACGTATTATTATCTCCTTATGTAAAACCAGCAGGAGCGTATCAAGAGTTGGTAACTACCCCTCCTCCTCAGAACCCTTCTCTGAATACGTCCCTGCAACAACCTTCCCCCCTGTTCAACCCTAAAATATCTAATATGGGTAATAGATTTTTCAAGTTGTAAAAATATTGTTGAAGAAAACATTATTTGGTTATTTCGCTTAAATATTTACAATAAATTATCAAAATTATTTAATCATCTAGATTTTGCGAAGTTTCAAAAGTGATCTGAAACTATGACAAACTAATACTTAAGCCTTCTGCTTCCACGATTTGATTTACCTTTTATTGACGTAGATATCATTTGTGATCAAATGTTTACTGATTGGTTCTACAAAAATGGGAAAATTCGTACCGCTGTTCACGAGCTCTTAGGTATCATTCTGGACAAAATAATAATCACCAGTAAAGAGGTTTGGGTTGACATCTCAACTGCGTGCATTGTGCTTGATTTTATACATATGATTTATCACTTTAATTTTCCCATCACCTCTTCACGTAATACTGGCCCATTAAAAAATACCATCATTACTACCTCTTAGATTAAGTCGTTAATAATCACACAAGAAGGAAAAATAACGTGAAAAGCGAGGGAAGTAAATTTTGTACTTTGTACACGAATCTACAGTATCCCCATGGCTTCTTTGGTGCTGACTGACAGTTCACAGCTGACTTCTGACAGCCAACATTTAGGTATATACCTAAATTTTGACTGTCAGAAGTGACAGCTACTAAACACATGTTTTTGCAGATCATATGGTTTGGCGTAGGGATACATAATTTGGTCTGGTAACTTTTCAAAGCCATTAGTTGTCAGCAGTGAGCTGTCAGTCAGCACCAAAGAAGCCATGGAGCTACTTTATATACATTTTTTCGTCACGTCTTACTACCCTTCCGGTTTGTACGCATGCGTACTCATTCATATAATGTGTTACGAGTAAAGAAGGTTGAAAAAAGAGGAAGTGCACTCTCATTGGCTTGGAGAGAGTGAGGGGAAAACTATTTTAGGAAAACCCCTCAAAAACCGACCAGAATTTAAACACTTGTCATTATTAGTCTAATCTATTGCGATAGTGACGCCTTAGACTATTCGGCCACTGAAGTTGGTAATCTATATACAATTTATGTAAATCGGTAAATATGCTTTATTGGCAAGGTTCCTGGTAATAAAAAAAAGTGAATGAATTTTATTCTAAAAAATGTAATGAGCTGCGTATTAGTGGATACGGCGACTGGTGATAATTGATCAAACAAGATATACTTGCTTTCTTATTTTTATAAAAGTAGTATTTTCAGTATTCTTTTTGCAACTTTTCACTCCTTTAAAAAAAAAGCTAAATAATTATCGTGTGTAAAATTCTTCATAGTGAGTACATAGACCTAATAATATGCAAAATTCCCAAGGTACCGCTGAAATAAATTCTTAATACGTCATTGATTACTATTAGTAAAACATACAGACACAACATAATAATTGGGGTAGACCTAGTTAGCGTTTGAGCCCACACTTGTAGTGGCATCCTAAAACTAAATTTGCGACGTCCGCAAAGTAAGGCACGCGTAAGGCTGGCTATAATTAGGATATTCTATCCTAAAGAGGTTTTCCACTCTTCCTCCAAGTAAATGAACTTAAATTTCCTTTTAAACTTCATTCTTATTTTTCATCTATTTGAGTTACTTAACGTGCACTTTATAAACCGATTGGTTATATTAGCGCACTACTTTTAAACTAACTTAAATCTAGATAGACACATCATCCAGCCCAGGCCGTTAATTCATCGTGCTGTGAAAGGAGAAACCCTCATTTAACCGATGATACATTTTTTGGTCATGCCAGGAATGGAACCCGGATCCCTTAGCTCAGTACAGTATAAAGTCACATTAGTGACTGAGCTAATGTGTATGAGCCTTCCTTGTTCCTACAACATTAGTGTAAATATAAGGTTAGCCCAGGTGGGTGGTGGGGTGCGGAACACATGGAGAGTTAACAGCGTTTCGACCCTAATTAGAAGGTAACTCTGCTTACTAGATTTTCGATCTCTACTCGGGTTAAGGTGACATCCTAGCTTGTTCTGGTTTTTATATGATGGAGAGGTTGGGGCTCGAATACCGACAGTGTGTGCACTGAGGGTGTTTTTTCCTGATTGGTTTCCTACCTTCCCTTAGCTCGAACTTGGGGTCAATCTCCTTTGAATTTCTACTTTATTATTCCAAGTCAATTAGTGTAATAATTTCTTATTGCCTGGACAGGTAGTACGGAAAACAAATCAAAATCTATTGTATTGGTTGGTAATCTTGTGAAGCTTAACATCTCGCCTATCAATTATCACTCGATTCTTGTTCTTGTACCATTTATTGTCAACGAGTTTCTTGCATCAAACTGTTTTAACAAAGTGTTGATTATTTTCAGAATAATCGAAATGGAATACTTCACAAATTCTGGAGACTCGACATCTTGGTCCATAAGTCATTATTCAATGGACGGATTAAATAGGTAAGTCAGAAGGATTGATTTGGGTTGGGATTCATAACATTATAATTATATAGAGCCTTGCGCGAGGATGGATACGACTGCGAATTTAGTAATAAACATTATTTTTGTCATCGTGTCCTGCCTGCTAATTAATTGTCCATATTCTACGCTTTTAACTACCTTCGCTGATTGTGTAAGGATATGGAGGGTAGACTTTATAGGGAAACTGTATGTGTTTGTGTCTAGGGAAAGTGGAAAACCCTTTACCAAAAACCACTCTGAGTATTATACCTGACCGTGATTTGAGCCCCGATATAACTTAACCGGAAAACCAGAGTAGATGAGCTTGACATTTAGTCTGCGTGCCATCTGCTTCGGTCCAAGGCGTCATTCTCGTGTTGAACTAGAATGCTGATGGCAGGGAGATCGGGGTTCAAATCCCGGCCGATTGTATTGAGTGTGGCTTTCCCAAAATAGTTTGCCACTCTCACTCTATTAAAATGTGGGTACACTTCCTTTAAATTCAACCTTATTCATCCCTAACTCATTAGCGTAGTTAGTACATATGCGTATAACCTGAATGGGTAGTAAGACGTGGTACTAAATAAATAAATAAATAGACCGTGTGCCCACCGTACCTATATAATTATATATTAATGTAAATATTAAATATATTAAATAACTCCCAGGAATAAATATTCAATTCCACCCATTAGTATTTTTAATTAACAACTAATACACTTTATGATGAAAATAAAACAAACAAATGCACTCTTTTCAGCTACTCACCCGAACAAAAGTACAATGCCGATTCTCACAGCGTGAATGAATCCTGGGCTCAAAACTTGACTATTCTAAACGGAGAAGCAAGAGTAGGCCTAGGTCTCCCGCCAAGTGACTCGTACCAGAGTCATCCACCATCAACAATCCAGTGTAGCTTTACACAGACTGGGTCGAACATCCCTCAGGCTCACGAACCAAACAACCAGGATTTTCCATCAGCTCACGAGCTGGGATACAGCTCAAACCCACTGGACTTCACACATTACAAGTTGGACGAAACGGGGCCATTGTTCCAACACAACGTTTACAACACGCAGCAGTCTAGTTATCGCAATGATCATCAAACCTTTTATGAAGATACCTTTCAAACCAACATGTCTGCCAGTTATAGCTACGGCAAACATTTGGGGACAACATCCAACTTTAATGAACAGGCTTCGCCTTCATCTGGGGACATATTAGGACAAAATATGATTACTAGGTTCCCATACAACTCACAGCAGGATTCCACGCAGATGACGACTGACAGGATGATGATGAAACACCCGAGCTTGGGCTACTACGTCCCTTGCAAGGACTACCTTGAAGAAAGGAACCGTCAAATTACGGCGACCAGGAGTTCGCTGGCCGCCAGATCTTTAACGGCCTCCAATGTGATCATCAACAGGAACCCGAATGTAAAGTCTGGCCTTATACCAAGTGGCAGCTACACGGCTTATAGGACCCTGAATGAACCTGAAGGTGTTAAGAGGATGGTCCCGGAGTATCAGATGAAGAATTACTCGGAGAGGAATCTCTCTAGATCCATCGCCTCGCCTTTGAGACGTAAGGTTAGGGCAGAGCCGATGGTACATACAAGGCGAACCCCATGCACCCCCAAAAGTCCCACAATGTGGACTGTGCTCCGTCGTCCTATGATTGAATCACCAGGGAGCAGCCTTGAACAGGTATGTGTTTTGGAATAACAGGTTCCAAATCAACATAAACTGTGTACTGGGACTTACTACCCGTCCGGAATATCTACAATTAACCACGCTAATGGTAGAAGGTTGAAGAAGGTAACACTTATTGGAAATGTTTTGAATGAGCGTGAGAAAACACGGAGGAAAAAAATATTTGTACACCCAACCGGGATTATAACCTCAACCTCTCCTCCATCCCTGGCAAACCAGATTTGATGACAATTACACCTTAGTCCGCGTGCGCACTTGTGCGGGCCGCATGAATACATTTTAATATAAATTTCCTCTCTTCCTCCTCAAATAGTTACGTTATTAAAGATTGAGTTAAACACCATAGTCATTAACGGCTTAATACAAGGGATAATAAATTAGGTTTAAAGTCAATTTATCCGCATTATTATAGAGAGAGGATGAGAAAACCTCAGCGATAAAGCAAGCTTTGTAAACCATCTTCCAATGCACTCTAGCCGAGATTCGAACTTCAATATCCCTGTCACCATTAATCCAGTATGTTTTGAACCTGACGCCTTAGTTCACGCTACCACCGATGTAGGTGTTAGTATTTTGAAAAATTTAGTATTTACTTTAAATCTGAATCGGTATTCACATATAAAAAACGCACCACTCTTGCAATAGGCTTGAATGCCAGTAACGGGGAAGTTGGGATTCGAATCCCGGTCAGGCGTATTGAAGATGTTTTATTTTAAAAATAGTTCCCACTATCCATTCACTAAAATGTAGGTACATTTCCTATAAATTCTGCCTTTTATCATCTCTGCCACAATAGTGTAAGTAAGTTGATCGCCGAGCGGGAAGTAGGCCTGTCTACTTTTTCTGAGTAATTTCGACCTACCCCCCTTATATTATATTGCTTGTGCCAATTATTACCATTAGTGACACTATTCATTCTCCTAATCTTGTTTCCTTATGTTAGCTTAAGTAGTTTAAGTTGTCAATGGGCCAGGGGCGCACACAAAAATTCTTCTTGGAGGGGGTTCAAAATAAAGAAGTTACAAGTCAACAGTCAATACAATCCATTACTCGTATACGATTCATACTTTGAACAAATTACCAATTACTTTATGAGACTACATAAAGATTATACAGTATAACCTAAAGCGTTACATCTGTACTGTAATGATAAATAATAATTTCAATATATTATACGTGTTCATAACAAGAAGCGAATTTAACATTGCTAAATAATTGCTTTGTATTATAATTTTTTTTATCTTTCATGTTCACCGGGGGGAGGGGGTCCGGATCCGGTGGAAACCCCCCCCCCCCCCCGGTNTGCGTCCCTGCAATGGGAATTACTAGCATAGGCCTATATCATAGAAAGGCAGAGCGAAGGACAATCCCCTCAACAAAATCTGTGATTCCAACAGAGGCCAACCAAGGGGTTAACTCCAACCAAGGTGGAGACGCCAACCAAGGTGGTGATGAAGAAAAGTGACGCCGATCCAGGCATCGTCGCTGTCGTCAGATCAACCGTAGAGGTCAAGAACGAAACGGTGAATGGCTTGTCCAATCAAGCATAGTGTATCTAAAACAAAAAGCTTAACCTGTAACGACAGATCTGGACGAAAAATCAGTCCTATATCAAAATTGGTTCTACTGTAAGGGAAATCAGGGAAGAGGTTTTTCACCAGTAAATAAAGTAAAATATAAACTTATAGGCCTATATTATGTATAATCTCTAACAAATCATATAAGTTTATTATTTTATGTTTAAATTATAATGCCCTAAAAATCTGTCAAATATTAAGATGGTACAGATAATGTTTATTCATGCTCTTGTAATATAGCTAATAGTTACTATTCAATATTAACTGGAATTACTTTTACGCTAACTTCAAGTTACTCGTCTTCGTATGCTTTTGTATCAAATGAAGACTAAAACTCGTCAACCTCGCCAAAGTAGGGTAGTCAGGGGAAATTGTTTAACAAGAGGGGTGCTGTCCGCTTAGTTTTTTTTATATGTTCAGTGTAGTCCTACTTGTCTCACTTTTACCCCTTCAAGAGTGAAAAAAAGATATCTGTTAGGCACATATTATTTTACTACATATTATACAAGCCAATCCGATCCTGTTATAATTTAGAGTTTTCACTGAAATACATTCACTATTGAATTTAAAAAGAAGTCATCCTACACCCCTACTGACCTTTCCCCTCTACTCACGCCCTTTGATAAGAGGTGTTTTTTTTAGCTATGATAAGGTTAGCAAATTATTTTAGTTTAGTGTTAGTATTTTACCATAATGCCTCTCTTTAAATATCCAATATCACAAAATGTTCTGGACCTCCAAACTCTCCTTGCTTTCAGCGCTTCCTTAAACTTGCATTCAAGACTATATAACTACACTATAGGAATTCGAACTAGTGACACGTCTTGTAAGTGGAGGCTGGATTGCGATTGCCTTAACAATATTTCCCCTAGTGCGTGGACATTAAATACTTGGTAGTCTCGTTACAAGCACGTCTTGTTACCAGGACATTATTATGCCTAATGCCCAAGGCTATCTCAAGTATAATTTTATGTCCGAGTGAACTTTAATTTTGGCGCCCCTCTTTTAGCACATCATTTTGGTACAAACATTTGACTTTTTGACCGTGAAAGGAAATTATTATAATACAAAATTTAATGGACATTTATGTCCGTTGTTTTGATTGATTATATTGCTAGTAGGATTGTTATGTAAGCTAAATAAGAGTTAAAACAGGGGATGTACGGGAAGGTAGAGAAGGTAATTGTTTTTGCAGTTTTTATAGAAAAACATTTTTCTAGCCAAAATAAATAAAATATTGTTCCAGTAGCAACGTTTAGTTTAAATTTATTCACATGGTGATATCAACAGTTGTTGAATATCTGTCATAAGCATAGCTAAATTAGATGACAAACTTTTTAAATGAAGAGAAAAAGTTGTCATTAAATTCCAGGATGCCTTCTACAGATATTCTAGGTGAAGAAAATTAGACTTAGACTAAACGTTGCTAGTGGGACACTAGTTTATTTATTTTGGACAAAGAAATGTTTCGCTATAAAAACTGCAAATTGACTGGCCTTTTCTCACGTTCCTTTCCAACTCACCTTAAATAGGACAACTCAGATTTTATTACTAGTTTTATGACAGTTTGGGATTTAAAGTTATATTTCGTCTGAAATGTGCGAGATAAATAATAATAAATGTATTTTTCGAAATCCTCGAGCTATTTTAGGATATTGTACATTTATTTTTATGCACTGGAAAAAAGTTTATCCGAATCACGACCATCCGAAATTCCAGTTTATCCGGAGCATGCGTTTGTATCAAAACAATGTACATAAAATATTCGATTGCAATAATGTCCTGAAAAATGCAGTACAGTAGAGCTACAACTTATGTAAAAAGTAGTTTTTTTTAACAAGCTGTAGGCCTTAATCTGTCTTTTCTCGTAAAAAATAAATTCATTGAACTGATTCCAAACATCACCCATCTCTTCTATCTTTCTCTCTTATTATTTATTACCATTTAAAAGTTAAAGGTACTGAATAGAATAAAAACTATGATTAAATACTATCAAAACCAAATAAGTATGCACCGAAATATTAGAGTGAAA
Organism: Timema poppense; assembly: GCA_902141375.1. Classification (NCBI taxonomy): domain Eukaryota; kingdom Metazoa; phylum Arthropoda; class Insecta; order Phasmatodea; family Timematidae; genus Timema; species Timema poppense. Next base: position 100,302 of record CABFOV010001590.1, read on the forward strand.
TAACTGAATGTTAGCGTATATCCCGAACGGGTAGTGAGGCGCGGTGCTAAAAAAAACCTTTGAATATTTATAAATTAAGATCTAAAGAAAGATCTCCTGATTCAAGATACTACAAAAGTTTATTGAGATGTGATGGGGGAGGGCGGAATCTCATGAATGAAAAAAGGTTTTATTTAAATCACTGGAAGTCATCAAGGGTATTTATTTATAACTTAGACTAAAATAAAGACAGAAATATTTCATGAACATGTTTAAATGGAATGTATATTTTAAAAGGAGCAAAACAGATATACAATAATATTAAACATACTACACAATTTGCTTGTGGTAAAAATAATTGAAAACCCACTGAAACATCAGTCTATAGCAGAGTTTCACAAACTGTTGTACGCGTACCACCATTGGTATATACAGTTATTCCCGGTGGTAAGCCGAGAAAAGTCAAACAAAACAAGCACATTAAAGTCGGAAAAAGATAGGGCCTCATCAAATCTAAATATATCTGTACCAAATCTAGTCAAAAGTAAAACAGATTTAAACAGTGGTTGGAGGGGTGGGAACATTTATTCAACCTCAGACAGACAGTGTATGTTGTTATATCCTTGGACACCATTAAAAATATTCTGAAATAGTGACTATGTACCGTTGTCTTTGTGCTACTGCAAATTACGGAACTTGTTGGGGTGGTACGCCGTTTAAAAAGTTTGGGAACCGCTGGTATTCAGATACACTACATAGTAGATGAGAAATATGCAACACAATAAAAATTATAAAGTAAAATAGGGAAGGGAGCAAAAGGTAATTGACAACTAACAAGTAAACCCCAACCATAGTTTTTTTTGGAGAACTATTTGATATTTTGAATATTCACGCTATTACACTATGGAAAATACTTAATAAAAAAAGGAGGGAGAGAAATATTGAACTTAAAAGGTAACCGGCTCCGTGATATAGTGGTCAGTGCACTTGGCTACAAACCTAGTAGTCCAGGGCTGGATTCTTGGCTGGTACCATAGGTATTTTTCCCGAAAGGGGAATTATCTCAATGGTCATCAGGGTTTGGTTGGTTAGGGCTAAGTTAGGTTTAAGATCATTAATGGCTTCACACCTTAATAATCACTACTATCACATCATATCATTACGGGTGCTTATGTATACAACCTCTCTTGGTGTACCCTGGACAACGTTCTGTGCCACTAGAGAGGTTAAAAGCCTATATAAACAGGAGACCTAACTAAGTAAGCCTACTATATCTCTTCCGGTCAATGACACCATTAGCTAAGGGAAAAACAAAACAAAAAACAAGGCCATTTAAAAAGATTATAAAATAAAACATGGTTCTAAAAGAAAGTATCTACCCTTTTCTAAGCAAAACCGTGAATTTAAATATTTGTAAGAAAAGGTAAATTTACAAGAAAGAATAGTGAAGCTACATATTATAATCTATTTAAAGAGGTTATATTAATCTGATACATTACAACAAATAAATGGTACGTACACCGCACATAGTTTCTCCCGCTTTTAACCTAAAATATACATTTGCTTAAAACTAGTAAGATTTGTGAAGCGAAAGAATAGCTCTATACACGGTTGTAGAAAGGCTACACCAAAAATAATGAATGAAATAGTACACATTGTTACTTACTAGCTCTATGGGCTTATGAATGTTACATAAAAATTGAGGAATATCTTTGTACACCAAAGAGCATAAGAATCAAATTCATTTTCAAAGATCTGGATTAAAAAGACTCAATTAAAAAGTATCTACGTTACTGAGAATGTGTTAAACTCGTTATTTTGTAAAATAACCAGTGAATGTATTGATTCACCGAAAGCGATGGCCTATTCCACAACTAATAGGATTTATCTAAATTTACCAGTGATTTTGTAAATGTCCCAATGCAGTTTGGTGAAAGTATGAAACATGAACTATAATATCTACATTTACAGGTGATTTTGTAAAATATCTAGTGCATGTGGATAAAAATATAGAACCTAAATCTAAACTAACTTAAGCTAACCTAGTCTAACTAACCTAACCTAACCTAAAATAAACTAGTCTAAGATTGTCTAAACTAACCTAATCAAACCTAATCTTGACGTGACTTATTACCATTCACTGGTAGTTGATGGTAATTTTGTAAACTCACCGGTGATTTTGTAAAACGTTCGGCGAGTATCTGAAATAGTAAATACATTTTTTTACATTCCCCAAGTGAAACAGTGGTTTTGTAAAATCACCGGTTATTTTACAAACTCATCACATTCAGCATATTCACAATAGCATATGTATTTGATTATAGCTCAGAAACTATTGGTTGTATGAAAATATATTTCAAATAAAAGATGTGTATATTTAACACTTAATAATACTACATCTTTACAATGATACGATATTTCTTATCTCACATAGCTGCGGAGAAATGATGAAAATTAGGAAATTTATCTTATATAAATTACCCTCAAAGTCATTTTCATGAGAAAATAAAAATTATAATTCTGTTTATATTAATAAATAATGTTTAGATATAACATTTAATCAAAATCCTTGAGCGAATTTCGCGAAAATCGAGTGTTTCTCTTTGTGCCCTTCAGTAACCTACCCTTAAATATAGGAATGGATATTTACTTTCAAAAACCTCTTGAAGGGAGGGGGGAACCTTAGGAACACCCCAGATACCAAGTTAAAACCCAATCTGTAAAATAGTTTAAGTTCTAGCCCACGGTAAAGACAACTTTTTTGGTTTCAGGGGGTCATGAAACGTCGACATTATTTATAAAAATCAAGAGATCGATTTTTTTTGACGACCACAATACTTTCTCCTTGAGGTGCCGAGAGAAAGTAAAAATTGAGAAAACAGAAATATCTTTCTCCACCAAAGAGTATAAAAATCAAATTAATTTTCAAAGACCTTAATTCAAAAGTATACATATTTGATTAAAGCTCAGAAACTATTAGTTTTATAAAGAAATATTTCAAATAAAAGATTTTTTATCTTTAATAGTACTACAATTTCACAATGATAAGATATTTCGTATCTCAAATGGTTGTGGAGAAACAATCAAAATTATAAAATTTACCCTAAGAAAAGTACTCTCAAAATAATTTCCATGAGAAATAAAGCTGAACAGTGTTTGGATATAAAATATAATCTAAATCGTTAAAGTGAATTTAGAGAAAATCTATTTTGTCTCTTTTTCGTCTTCAGTAAACTACCCTTAAATTTGGAGTTAGATATCTTATTCCAAAAATTCTTCGGGGGCACCTTATAAAAATCCTAGATACCAAGTTTTAGCCCAATCGGTAAAGTACGGCTCTAGGCCAAGGTACAGACGGACAGAGAGACGTCATTGCGAAAACACTTTTTTTTTGTTTCAGGGGGTCATGAAACGTCGACATTTATCAAAATATTGAGTTTTTATTTTTTTTACGACCACAATACTTTCTCTTTGAGGTGTCGATGGAAAGTAGTAAGTAGTAAACGAGTCCTAGGTCATATTAAGAAAAAATAAACAGATTATTAACAAACTACATTTTGAGCCCAAGACAGTAAGAGATACGATGTAATGAGGTGTACTGACTAGAACTAACTCAAAATAAGGATAAGTGACGTAATTTTGTAAATGTAACAACGAACTTTAGAGTTTCTAATGCCATTGAGTAAGTAAGTGAAAATAGTTTGTTACTATCAGAATCTAGTTTGTTCCTCTTAAAATCTGATTGTAGGTTGATGCAGCTGTGAGGGTCGCCTCGTCCCCTATGCGCAAGATGCTGCAGTACGCATGCGCGGTGTGCGACGAACGCGTGGCCACCAAGAACTCGTCCATCACCCACCTGAAGGGACACCGAGTGCCTTTCTGTCTGCACTGCCTCACCGTATGGCGGAGCAAGGAACAGCTGGACGCTCACGTCAGGAAGTCGCACGGCGCCGAGACGCGTGTAATGATGGTCACCTCCAAGTACGGCCGACGCCGGCAGGTGCTTTCCACCGTGGCGCTCGGCAAGAGGAAGTGCTCGCGCCGCGCAAGCATGGGCGTCAATTGAACCCTTGTTGGTGCTTTGCGACCCTCGTGCAGACTTTATCGGGGTACAAATCCACTTTTAAAATACTTGAATTTGAAAACAAACCTAATTTAGATACGAATTAGATTTTTGGTCAAATTCACTTAGAAAAGAGTTGAATTTTAAGAAAAACATAATTTGGATTTAAATTGGTTTTGAAGTCAAACCCACTTTTAAACAGCTTTATTTTAAAACAAGCTTCATTTGTATACAGATTGGTGATGAAATCAAATCCACTTTTAAAATTGTTGAATTCTAAAAATAACTTTATCTGGATACAAATTGGTTTTGGGGTAAAACCCACTTTGAAAGCAATTGGATTTAAATACAAATATAATTTGGATACAATTTGGCTTTAGAACAATATTTTCTTAAAATCCGTTCAAATTTGAAGAAAACTCAGAATTTGATCTAGATGGAACAAACCTAATTTGGATACAAATTGACTCTAAAGATAAAGAACTAGGACAAATTAACTCAATCCACTTTGGAAACAATACTTAGAAAACAAATTTACATAGAAAAAAATTTATGAAGAAATATTACTTTCGAGACAAATCTACTTTGATTAAATTTATGTGTTTTCAATAGTAGACTACGTTTAACACAAAGACGACTTTATCAAAGTAGTAGGAATGAGAAGGGTATTTTAGAGGAAATGCACTGGCACTAACGTGAAGAAAGAATGAGAAAACAAATTATAAACTATTTCTTATGTGGAAAACCACCCCATAAACATCCTACTAAAATTCGAACCCTGACTTTCCCGCTGCCGGATATCCATTATATTGTGAATTTGGCGCCTTAGTGTCCGTGACCACTACAAGTCAACATAGGCCTTACCTTCCTTCGGCGTTGATATGGTTTGCACACAAGATAAAGTTGATACTTCACCTGGTTAGAATCCCGACCACGTGTGCTCGTAGTACCTTTCAATGTGGTGTTTCCTATTCTTTGTCCAAGTATCCTGCTGAGCTTCCTCTAAAATATCCTCACAGATTAAGGGCCAGTTTCATAGTCAAATTTAGTACGGCTCAAGTGCGGCGCTACACTAAATACAAGACGACACCTACCTAAACTCGAATGGAATGGGCCGTTCTCTCATAGGAAACTGTCCCATTCCATTTTGGTTTAGGTAGGTGTCGTCTTGTATTTAGTGTAGCGCCGCACTTGAGGCGTACTAAATTTGACTATGAAACTGGCCCTAAGTATTTCATAATTCTTGTTATAAATATAAGTCTTAACAAAATGCATAGACTATGAAAATAAATTACATAACCTATATGTCTTTGTTTTGTTTTATGTCGAAGGCTTTACGTAAATGGGTAACTAAAATATACTCATTGATCTTCTATATATAGGTTATTGCCCTTTTATCTACCGATTCTCTTGAGGAAACGTCATTCAAACCACCGCAACTGCACATACATTTACTATTCGACAGTACATGCGTAGCCACGTCTCCTGCACCGTTGATTGTTACGTCATTTGAGGACATGTTTAAGGTTGCACGATTTTTTGTTTGTTTTGACCTTGTTGGCTTTAGATTTTGGGCGTAGTCTCGGAGTAATAAGTTTGTACTACAAATATATTAGTTGATTCTAATAGGTACCTATGCCTTAGATTTTAATTTATTTCAACTGTTCATTGCAGTACTAATTCTCTCTACTAAGTGATTAACTCTCGCATGTCTCCTTGTTTTAATTTGGTTTTATTGTAGACTAGGAATGATTGGTTTTAATTTGTTTGTTTGGATTTAGACTGTAAGATGAGGGAATAATAATTTAGTTTGAAGGTAAGTATTGATTGTTTTGTAGTTTTACACGGTTTTATATTTATTTTCTATTATTATTAAAACAATGTCAAAAGGAACATTCATAATACAAATCAGAATCACTGAGTTGTGGTTGCATACTATTAATTTATTTAATACCAACGTCTTTATCGTATTCAGATAACTTTATATCTAAGTAGATACATAATGCATAGTGAGTATTCCAAAGTTAATGAATGAGTGTATTTTAATTTGAGCGGTAAAAGCTATGATATATGACATAATTGTTTTGAACTTTTAACTGAAGTCCTATCTACATAACTCGTGTCAGTAAATTACGCAGTCTGACAGAATCCACAGTAACATATTGCTATGTCCTCAGAGTCTCGAACCATAAGATCCATTATCCGTAGTACTCTTTAGTACTTTGATCAAATTTAATTAAGATACTACAGAGAGCCAATTACAGAAAGACATAAATTAACACCTATATGCCATAAATGAAACCAACAGTGATATTAAAATAAATGTTCGCCATTTTCTAAACGTATCGTATTTTCATGTATTCACTTTTAATAGAAATGTATAGAAAACTTTAATATAATGAGGCAATCGTTATTTTAACTTATGGCACAAAATACGAAAATGTTGATTGATTTTATATTTGATGAAATTGTTTTATGTCGACGAGTGTGATTGGATGGAATATTACACTTTCTCATTAGTTAACACGATATAACTCGCTCCTCTGTCATCCCTTTCTTTGCTAGCCTCAATCCCCTACCCCCTTCCCCCTAACAAACTCCTGGCAATTGTATTTACCTAGACTTAATGGAAGACTTTATAGATTAACTTACCTATCGTAAGTCATTTTAGTAGCTGCAACTATGGAATTAGTAAAACATTTTCGGGGATTGTAGGATTTTTTTTTGTGAACAGAAATTTGCTTATACGTCTGAAAGGGAGCAAGTAAAAGTTTAGAAGAAACATTGACAGTCTTTATTAGGTTCCATTCCTCTTCCTCCTTACACATTCCTTCTCCAGTTATTTGTTTAGATTCTTCATTACGAAAACGTCACTGTTACAATATTAGGTAAATATACAATAATCAAACACATAATTATTTAGCAACTTTCTCGTTTAAATTAGCTTAATTATATAGCTACCCTTACGTAGTCATAAGGTTGTCAGTATTTATTACTTTTTATTATTTCTACGATATAACATTGAAGATGTTACGGTGGTGGAAAGTGGTGACAACTTTATGCGGTGAACATTCTCCTTTCAACCTCTGTGATTAATAAAAGGATATAATTAAGTATAATTAAATATCTGTTATTATAAATATAGTCGTAAGAAATATCACCTAAAAAGTGCATTTGTACAGCTATTGGTGTTTGTGTGCCTTTATGTTTATTTTATAAAAATATTCGTTTTATTGTTACGTCACTATAATTAGACCCCACCGGATCTCGCTGGGAGTGTTCCACCTCTTATTTTGGTAATAATGTGATGCATACCAACATTAATATCACTTAAACTTATTGTAATGTTAACCAAGATTAATCTTTGTGTCACCCTTTAGGGTTATACGTAACCTTAGATTTAGAGGTGGTACATGTTTGATTGTTTCTAAGGAGTATTATTATGACCCTATGAATATGCAATGTAGCTTAAATGTATAAGCCACATAAACATAGTTATGTTTATAAGCCACACAAAAATAATTAACTTGATAATCCACACAAAGATGACTAAGCTTATAGTTGTATACAAATATATCTCAGTTGTTAGTCCACATAAACAAAACACAGTTAAAAATCCACACGCATATTACCTATGTGTGCAGCCCACAATTCATTTAATAATCCACACGTATATTACCTCAGTTGGCAGCCTACAATTCAATTAATAACCAGGTGAATATTGCCTTAGTTGATAATCCACATGAACATAACTCAGCTAATAATCAACACACATACATAAGTTAATAATCCACATGTATATTATTTCATCTGATGACCCACTTAAACATATTCAGCTAATTATCAACATAAACTAGTTGTGAACATTGCTTCAGTTGATAATCAACAAACATAACTCAGTTATTTATGCACATACGGTACAGATTCTCCCAGTTGGTAGTCCACATACACATAACTAAGGTAGTAATTAACATACACATCTCAGTTATATTATACGCATACATATTCTCTCAGTAGCAAGTAGCACTTATATGCAAGCAACAGGGTAAGGGCTGGTTCAGCCTTTATTCAAGATCATCATATCTTTGTATAACTTAATACCAGTATCTTTAATTGTTCTCATTTTCAATGTTTGTGTATAATAGAACCTCTAGTAAAGTACTTGACACGGACTGGTCCTGCCCGGTTAAGAGCTATAAAGATAATATTGCTCACCTTGTTAAGTCTGCTTAGAAACCTGGCTAAATACCTTACTTTGAGGCAGGCAGGACATATCGAGAATATCAAAGACCAAAGGAATTTAGGTACATTCTTTGTAAGGAAGGTAGGTAATGATAAAATCTATTTGTGTTTTTGTTAATTTAGTGAAAAATGCAAGTTTGTGATTCCCTGTACCAGCTATGAAAATTTGGTTCCACTACAAATGTTCCACTTCTTGCCTTTCTTATTGCTAACTACCTAATTTTATATGGATTTTACTGTGTAATTGTGGTTATAGTCAAAGCTATAGTAATTACTCATACTTTTAAATGTTTGTATAGTAAAATGAATTAAATAATGAATAGTAATATTGTGGCGCAAGTAAAAAAAAAATATTCAAAATTAAGGGGTTTCAGGAACAAACTTGATTTTAGTACAAAATTTGGTAATTGTTTTATCGCTAGCGTGAGTGTATTTGAACATGTTATTTCCTTAATGCTACTGTCGGCTTAAAAAATAAATAAAAAATTCACAATGAGTAAACATGCTGAATATATTAAATACAAAATAATACAAACTATATTACATCCAACCAATAATAAAGCTAGAGTACAGTCAACACATTTTTTTAAAGTAAAAAATAAACATTTTCTTTAGGCAAAAATCTGAGGTGGAAACATCTGAATTTGAAGTTCCTTTGGATTAATTACCTTCCTCCAACGATATGTACAAATGAGAGTCTATGGCCTCCAAATTTCTTTAGATAGCCATGTAGAGTGGAATTAATCTGTAAAAGTCAGGGTTCTCAAACGAACTTTAATTTGAACATTCTAGAGAGTATATTTTTGATCTCAAATAATTATATTTTTCCATATTTTAATATACAATTTAATGTAACAATGTGTGAACGAGAAGGTCTAAGAAGATAAAATCCAACGGCAAAGTTTTTTAAAAATAAAAATAGCCTTGTACCTTTATTAAACTTATTTTTAATGAATATGATTGTTACGTTCCGATTTATTTTTACTTAATAAGTAATTGTTTTTCTTGATGGAAGTTTTATTTAACCTGTAGAATATTTACTTGAAAAATGTTATCTAAATTGTTTGTGTTATTTACTGTAAATTACTGTATAGTCAAATTTATTTTAAGAAATCAAATTTTTAGCATGTATATTTCACTGATCTCGATGTTTTCAAGGGGTTTTAAAGCATGTATGTTTAATTTATAACGTATGTTTGACTTTTTAAATGTTCCATTTATAAATACTAATTTATTATCAATATTCAACACATACACCTTTTGTTTATGGTCAATTTAATAAATAAAATTGTTAATACAGTGTCTCTCTTTCCCGCATTCTCTATAAATAACATCAACATTTCTGATTTACTTTGAAAACAATCATTAGACTCGGCATCTTTCCCCAATTACTAAAATAAATTTACGAATTTTTGTGCAATCTTACTCTACTTATTTTATATATATATAAAATATCTTGTGTTGTTTCAAATTTTATTTTACTGTTTTGAAGTGGCTTAAGAGTATTATAAAGTGAACTCTTTTATATTAGGTCAGTTTGTAAGTCTCATTCAACCCTATGCTTGGAAAATTCACTTAAAATAATAGGTGCCCTAGATTAAAAAAATGTTGAGACGTATTGTACATAACATATTCCAGTAAAAATAGAAAGTGAAATGCTACACAAAGTTTCTACTAGCGAAATAGTATTGAAATGAAACACAAAGTATCTTCCAACAAAAATAGTAATTAAAATGAGACACACAAAGCATCTACAAGCAAGAATAGTAACTAAAATGAGACACACAAAGCATCTTCAAGCAAGAATAGTAATTAAAATGAGAACACACAACATCTACAGGCCGGCGTAATCCTATTTGTGTAGCGGAGTGGGGAGGCAAGCAAGATTTTTTTTTCTTTTAATCTTGCCTTTTCCTCCCCCTATTCAACCCTCCCCGATAACTGTTTAGAAGCTATATGGAGAGATCTTCTCCAATTTTTAAAAATAACATCATTTTTATAATCTATTTGGAGCAGTCTTTCCTTGATTTTATTTAAAATTTGTATGCTTCTAAAGCAAACTTTTGAAAAGTGAATGCCTCTAGAAGCAATTAGAAATTAGTATTCACCTTGAATCAAACAAAGCTACCATTTAAAGTGGTCCTAACCCTTAGAAATTTTTTAAATTTGGATTCCCCTAGAAACTATTTAGATTTATCATTACCTTGATTTTTTCCGACGGTTATATGTCTCTATAAGCTATTTGAAGTAATCTCAGACAATTTAAAGAAAAATTGTATATCTTTAGATGCTATTTGGAATTATCTTCAGCTGGATCGTTTTAAAATTGGATGCTCTTAAAAGATATTTTGAATTGTCGTCACTATTTTTTTGGAAACTATATGCATCTGGAATGTATTTTAAAGGGGCCCTCTCCTGACAAATCAATTAGACAATTTTTTAGTGGTCCTTGCCTGGCACATTTTTGAAAAGTGAACGCCTTCAGAAGTTATTTGCAATTTGTTAAAAATCTTTCATCTTCACATTCGAGAATATCAAAAGGTGTGAAATATGTCTATAAGGGGGATAGTTTATTCCAGGAGGAACAATTACCTCCCCCATACACCCTACTCCCCGGTTTCGTTGTCACTAATTTGGAGTGGTCTTTACCCTAGCTATAAGAAATCATTCTCTTTTAAAATATATTTAAAATAGTGCTCCCTCAGATTTTTTTTGAAATTTTGATGTTCCCAGAAGTTATTTGGAGTTGTAACATTATGATGTGTAATGTTACAATGGGACCACGCCCACTACGAACATTAATGGATGTGACGCTTCAATTCTTAC